>BGPT01004148.1:0-20044 GCA_003297045.1 Symbiodinium sp. clade C Y103
CGCACGCACGGTGCAAGCAAGTTCTATAGATGAAAAAGGTCTTATAGTATATCCAAAAGGCAACTTCCGCCCCGCCTCGTGCGGGTACTACTGGTAATCATACCCATAATTATAGAAATATACAGTAAATCATATTGTTATAATGTGGAAAGCGCGCTTTCTACGACACAAAAAGGGATATGATATGATTGATATCATAATTTTATCTAATTAAACTTCCACTAAAAAAGAGTGATTTTCAGGGTCTTTGTTAATTTACCATAGGGTAACCAAAAAATACACCAATATCCCACCCAAGAGCCCCAGGGTTTTCTTTTAAGCCCCGCCTCAACATAGTGGAGCTGGAAGCTGCTGGTTCCTGGCGAGGCATCTGAAAATTCGGGTTCCACATCCCACAGTGTTTTTTTTTCCTTCGGGGGGTGATGAATCACATGGTGATATGATGTGGCGGGAAAAGAACATTTTTGTATCACATGAGAATGTTAATTTTAATGGGATATCTTAGATATCCTATATTATATATACAAATTTAAAGAAATTGAGGTTCCAAACAAGGATTATCATCACGTGTTTTCACAATCAAGGATACAGTAAATCAAATCGAGGATATTCATCATCCATTAGGGACACAATGTCTGATGGTTAAATGGAAAATTGCAAAACATCGGACTAAGTGCTGGGTGACACCAACCCATCCCTAAATATGATTGTCAATGGGAATATGCAAAAGTTTAAGATATACAGTATTGAAAACCCTGGATATCTGAAACCACAAGCCTTTTCTTGAAAGTCATGTGTTCGTAAGCTTTTAGGTGGGGATAGCCCGTTTTAGATGAGAGGTAACAATGGCAAAACGCGTAACTTTTTGCCTCCAGATTGTGGAAGTCTGGAAACAGAGCATGCCTCCGCCTGGCTGGCCAGAGATGGGCCACATGGAACCTCCTGGTGGCCTTCATGGTCGTCATCATGCTTCCCCCAGGCCTCAAATACACCTGGGGATGATTTGCAAATGGCTCTGTAGATCTGACCCAACTGGGTGTTTCTTTGGAGCTCTAGGCCATTCTCCAGATCATCACTAGCGCTGTTCCCATAATAAACAATTGCGCACCAAGAGGCTTGAGATCTTCAATCATGTAGCTCATGGCAAGGTGTTGGCTCACCAGCATCTGCGCTTCTCGTCGAATGGTTCCTGCCGTCTTACCTCCTTTGGAGTACGTCAGTCCAGCGATGCTGGGACGCTGGGGACGATCATCCCTCTGGCTATATCATACTCCACTACGACGCAATAAAAGCTGCCGTACCTTGGGCAACAGTGCAGTGGGATTATAACAGGCTGATCCCACTGTACGAGATGGCCATATGCCAGCGTCCAGCTGCCATCCTCCCCCATGACCTCCCAGGTGGTGGAATCTTCTAGGCTGTCCTCCACTGAAAATGCCGGGATATCCACTCGGATGGATTTTACAACAAGACACGTACTTTGAAGGTCAAGCTTCTCCAGTTGGTGGTTTCACCCCCCTGAAAAAAGATTGTCATTTGGGGATTCTGTATAGTTGAAAGACCAACGGTTGAAACCACCAGACAGTCATGATATTAGTTCTTTACTCACTGTATCCGCACCACACGCAAGATTGTTAGAGTCTCAGGTGACCTGATACTTGAAGATACCTTTGGAACATATCCCAGGTCCCCTCCAACACCTCCAACGAAGAACCCTGTCATAAACTCTCTTCAAATGGCATTGGGTATGCTCCAGGGGTTTGTTTGGATTGGTCTTAGATATATGCTATTAGTATTAATGGTTGAGCCTCATTAAATTTTCAAAATATCATGTTAGATGGTTAAATCTGATAAATATCCCATTACTATCGAGTTTCTTGTTTCAACCCAATCAGAAACGAACCCAACCCCTGGCCCATGTGAACCTGTCGCTCCACGAAGTCATCTTCCGCGGTCAAACTCCTCGCAGAGCGATGCAGGGGGGGCTTTCTTGGAGGCTCTGCCCAATAACAAATTTCCCCAAAATCACCCTAAATGGGTGGCAGAAACCATCCCCCAAAATGGTAGGTTTATTTTTGGGTTGCCCACAATAGTATGTACATCCTTACGGTGAGAGATATATGATCATCATATGGACATACCAATACAGACCCAACCAAAAATGGCAGGTAACCAGCCCGCAATATGGAAAATAAACTCTTGATATCGACAGGAAAGGGATTTCTTCAGCAAAATGGTGGATATAAACCATCGCTGATATCATTTTGGCTCATTGACATACAATTTGCGTTGCTGGTCTTCGATATCCCCTATAAGGGCGCCCAAATCATTTCACGAGGATTGTCTAGAGCTTCGGTTGGGACATTATCTGCTTGCAAGGGAAAGGGATTAACTGGAGGATCATCGCTACAGGAATATTCAACAAAACAACCATTCAATGAGGATATTTCAGCTGGAATCGCGGGGAACCACCGTGAGCTGGACCTCTGTCGCTTAAAAAACACGTTGGGAGACCAACTGTTGAATGGTAGGTTTTCACCAGCTAGTCTTCAAGCATTTCGCATTCTTTGAATAAAGGAAAGGCTGCAGAAAAGAGGTCCCCTGAATTATAAAAACCTTGTTTCCAGTCAATTTTCCCCGACCCCATCTCATTGAATTGTGATCGTGGAATACAAAACATCTTCCACCAATTTTCATGACTTGATCCCATATGTCTGTTTTGTTGATCAAATCTCCCTACGGTCCCATGTTTTTTCAGTGATATGGGTTTGTCTCAACATGTGGAATACCCCCAGCCACATTGACACCTCTGTTTTACTGTAGGAGAACCTGCGGCTTGGTAATAGAACGACTGTCAATATCATGATCCATTTGTTTTCCTTTTTACTTCATCAATCTCATTCCAAAATCATCCCATTCTTATCATCCCATAATCATCCCATCACATTTTCTCATGGTCTGAAAATAGGCTTCCCAAATTCCAATGGATGCTTCGTATCATCCCCATTAAAATGGCCATTCAATGGCTATACCCTTTCCGGGATCACCACCGGTGCTTCGCATCGACCCAGCACCGAAGGTCGGAATCCTCTGCGGCTTGATCTCGTGATCAAACTTCTGAAGCACCTTCTGCATGCCCGGCCTAGGATTGGCGAAGCAAAGGGGAGATGAAGGGTGAAACATGGTGAATTTCTGGATAGTGTTTGGATAGTTTTGGGAAAAACATGGAAAAACCACATGCCTTAAGGATAAGCTGCATACCCGACAAAGTTCTTCTTTTTTGTGCGGAATCAGAGCCAATTTCTCTTAGTTTATGACTCCATTGCAAATTATGAATCGACCAAAACGATGTCTACCTAGCAATGAGCCACAACATGTGTGGGATGCCTGGGGCGGCAATTGACTGATATGCTTCAGGGTGGAAACAATCAAAGAGCTACATTGACAAACAAAGAAACAACTGACCAATCTGGTCACCACGACTAGACATCACCCACTCACAAACCGTCTTGATACACAGGTCATACAACGAGGTAAATGCACAATAGACATGAAAAGCCTTACCTTCTGGCAATCAAACCTGGCAATGGACATTTCCTCCTTTACATTTACAATGATTTCTAGATGAGTTTCCTCACTTGTATCCATTGATATCCAAATATATTTAGACATTTTCCATTGCCAGCCACGTTAGTTTCCTGGAGGGAATTCCCCGCATGACCGTTCTTGCTTCAACTCCCTCAACATCAGGGTCGACGTCGTCTTAGGGATCTCTCCATTGTTACCGGGTATCTCCCCATTTCTCGCGAATCTTCGATGACTTTCAAGAACCATCTACAGATGGGTATCATTCATATACCCCTGAACAAGATAACTAATTAAGAAACCTAGTGCCATTTCTCACTAAGGGTATCATAAATAACATGCTGGCGCTATCCCAAATTTCTATGGTGATTTCTACCATTACACCGTGATCAAACCACTATCATTTTCCGTCGATTTTATTAGGATAACCTTCATGTTGCACAGGTTGATTTTGATTCTGCACGGCTGGACTCCTGCTGGGCTCCCGCCACATGATGGAAGCGAGCTCTTCAGTGTAACCTGCTATAGCAGGGGGGGGCTTCTGGGACATGCTCTCAGTATGCGTCTTTAATATGCAAACAAGATTGGCAAACATCCAACTGGTATTACGATACTTGGAGAAAACATGATGGGGATACATGGTGGCCTAATAAGTGGGGACCTACATGGGACATGTCCCTTGAATTGATGGTTGGTGACTAAGCCATTTCTGAAATATAACTGGGAGAACCCTTTCCAAGAGGTTTGAACATAGAAAGTCTTTGAAGAAAATCCTGTTGGGCGAAAGTGATGCCTGACTGGGACACGTATCGCCACTCCTGCGTCAAGATTTGTATAATTGACACATGGCAAAATTTGACTGGTCAGCATCAGAAACCAGGTGAAAACCCAGAAACTTTTGGATATTCACCAGCAAAGATGGAGAGATTTGTCAGGTAAAAATGGGGACCAGGAATTTGACAATCAGAACTGCAGTTGAAGGCAATAGAAATTGGTATTTAAACAATGCACATGAGAAAAGCAAAGTTCTGTTCTGGGTACTGTGCTATTCCTGCACCTCTCCAAAAGGTGACCCTACTTGCTCAGACGGTCTGCTTTCAATGCTTGTTAGGAACTTTTCATCCTATTTACACCTACTTGTACCCATGTATACCTACATTCAGCTATCTATGATTGTTTCTATCCCATGATCTATCCACTTCAATTTACCATTTATCTCCAAATGTATCATTATTTGAATCATCGAAATGAAGGATGATCCACATATCATTTGCATCCACTCCAATTTTGGCGATCTCTCGCATCTGGATAGTTCCTCTAATCCCAGTATACTGACGACGCGACGTGAGCTTGTTATGTGGAGTCCAGCTCTTCTGCAAGGCTTGCGAGGTCCAGATCACCTATTTGATCTTCTTTTGACTCAATGGGTTTGAATGTGCGACCTGACACATAACGCCTGCATAAATGTCGGGCTGCTGCTGGTAGATGCAGCTGTGCCCACAACTCCTCCAATTGCAATGGACTGACCCATCCTGTGACTGGGCTGGATGATGTGCCAAGCTGCACATATGCCGAGTGTTCGGTGAGTTGAGTTCAAACGTTTCAGTCTCTGTCTCCTCACGAGACGTCACTTTCGATGCTGAGTCGGATTGTTTCCAGATTTGATGATTAGAAGGTGGTTTACAACCCTCGTCAACTATAGTTCTCTACGAAATAACCACATGTAATGTACATGTAGTGATTTTCCCGTATCTATACCGGAACATCTGGGGATTGAAAAAGTTTCCCATATATTCTCACGATAATCTCTAGTTGCTATAGTTGTGATTACCATAAATCAAAAATCCATTGAAATCACATTTCACGACCAGAAACTATCTATGATCTTATCCAGATATACAGCTAGACAAACACATCATCAATCCCATTTAACTACCCCTGCCCCTTACCATAAATCCTATATACCCTCTGGTAACTTCACATAGCTACTGAAAATGGCCATAGAAATATCTGATTTTCCCATTAACAGCATGGTGATTTTCCATACTTATGTAAACGTTTACCGGAGGGTAAATCCCATTAAATCACCATTGAATCCCAGTAAAAATGGTGATTTTCCATAGTTCTGTTAGGAAATACCAGAGGGTAAATCCTATCGTCTGTAGAAAAAAACATCCAGATCTTCCCGTTGAGATCCCAACGGCTCAGCATCGCGCGGCTCAGCTCTAAGTCGCGCCGGAGACGCAAGTTTTCCTGGGGATGGGGTGCCCCAATGATTTCGCGTATGAAAATGGGGGTTTAACAAAGGAAAACTGGAGATTTCACTAGGAAAGATGGGGACACAATGGGATATAATGGATTTATATAACCAAAGCAACATGGATTGGGTTTGTTTGAAAATAGGAACGCATCAAAAATGGCAACTTTGATGGGCATAATGATGATTGATCCTCGACATTTTTGGCACCCTATTTTCAGATAACCCCAAAGGGTCATTTGGTGGCAGCTTGGTGAAAGAATAAGCACATTCTAAACATGAAACACATGGGAAACATATGTTAAACATGATACAAATAGCATCCAAAAAACGATGAATTTCCTTCCAACAGAACCCAATCCTTGTGGTTGACACAGTATCAACGTTCATCCAAGGGGATTCAGCAACATAGCTGTCCCGAGCCCAGCCTCTCGTAGGGTAGGCTCCTCAACCTGAGCGCTTCCAGTGGTGGAATATGACCATGGACCGTGTTTATAGAGGTTATATCCTGTTGATAACACAAACTGCACCCCCAACATTTGTTTATTCTGTGAACAGCTTTCTTGGTTTCAGATCCAACCGGATTTTTCTGCCATGAAGTGGACATCTACTGAGGGAGTTCTCATCCCAACAACATGGACAAAATGATTCCCGTTTGTGTTTTCCCCACCAGTGCATTGGTGGTTAGCAACCCCTGCAAAACTGAGGTATATTATCCCACATGCAGTTGGCTTAGAATATGGTAATTTCCAATTTACTAACTGGGACCCACATCCAAGCAGAATCATTTTACTATAGAAAACGGCTGGCAACCCCAACTGTTAGAAAATCCCTTGAGGTTCCGACCTGAAGAACCTGCCCAAAGGGTGGCGAACCAAAGTGATGATAACGATGGTGATTGTGATGTGATCGACTCAGGCATTACATGAAGGGCTCCCTTATCAATTATCAGTTGACTGGATAATGCACAATTTCAACATGATTTTCAAACCCGTGCCATGAACTCCCATGGTTTAGATCACCATTTCTTGATCTACATCACCTGGTGATACCGACCAAAAACCTATCATACCCCAAAAAACATACACTGTTGCTTTTTACACACCCATGTTTGGTGATACCCCACACAGCATTTTGTTGCCTATATTCTTCCAATCATATCCCCATTTTACTACCTTTTCATATGTTGGAAGTAATAAGCACTATTTTAAAACTTCAACAATTAGTAAACAGCAGTATTTCAATGTACTATTACTCAAGTATCTTGTACTTTCACCTATAATGTGGTAAACCCAGAAATAAACCCGTAAATAAACCTATCATTTGGGGATGATTTACACAACCGATTTATGGTGATTTTGGGGCCACTTCGCCGGACCTCTCGGCCACCGTCCCGCAAGAGCTGCACCTAGCTGCAGATCAGCGATGAAAGGCAAGGTTTAAGCGAGCAAAAATGCTGGGGATATAGGAAAAAAAGGGAGATTTCACCATGGAAAATGGAAGATCTTGGCATGTGAATCATGTGGATTTAAAAATGAACAACATGAAAAGGGGAGATATTGGAATATATTGGGCTGTTTAAACATCAAAGATGGAAAATGTTGAGATACAAAATGATTTCTACAAGGAATACAACATTAAACCCAGCAAGGGTCATAAGCAGCAGTAAGATCGTCTTTCAGATATTAGAATTAGCCCCATCGTTAAATCAAGGGTGGTATATATTCTTCTTGTTGCTATGACTCAGAAACCTGTGAAAAACATCTCGCAAAAAAAGGAAACCCGAGGACAAATCATGATCTAGCCAACAACAACAAAGTGGGACTAAAAACCACCAAACATAATTGGACCCTAAGAATGATTCACAAACTAAATTGCGCTCGAAATGCCACTGTGGATCAGTCTTGCATTCTTGGAGGATCATCCCAGGCATCATAAATGGTGAATAACCCTGCTGATCATTAAAAACAACTTAAGAACCTAATTGACCCAATCATCCCATTGAAAAAAACCTGCGCAGGTTCTACAAACAAACGCTAACCAGCTACTAAGTACTTAGATGTTGCCAGAACTAGCTAAGCACTGGGATATATCAAAGCACATCCCAATTACGGTGATCCTCCAAGTTCTCATTCCAATCCTTGCCTGCTGTCGCAAGATCTCAATCTGCTGCGACTGAGCCTTTGTGGCGGCCGGGCCATGGCGGTGCCTGTTTGGGGATCGGATTTCCATGAGGAACAACCATATCAAGACTTTGTATGTTCCATGTAGACATGTGAATATGATGAAATATGTACATGATCAGGCGCATAAGTCTGTACTATATATGTAAATATCTGAATATATGTCAAATGATGCGTATTATATACGCATAGAGAAATGTACGTAGATGTGTGCATTTTGATCGGAAGCACACTGACAACACCTTCACAAATAAGAGAAACAACAGGACTCTCCACGGGTCCAACCGCAGTCGTCAGGCCCAGCAAGGCCTCTAACTCAGTGTACAGAGTTTGATTCTCCTGGTGCTAGGCACATCCCATGACTGTTCAGCGCTTGGGCAAACCATTTGGTTGTTCAATGGACCATGTGTGTATATAACTATATAGATGCAACTACAGATTCATTTTCATGTTTCCTCAACACCAATTTACTTGCGTCACTTTCACGTGTTCGCTGGTTCGAATCTCTTTTCGTTGCAGGTTGGTTGCTATTTGAACCTAGGACATGGCAATCATCACAAAGCAAACATATTAACGTCATTTCGAGGGAGTGGGTGGGTTGGGCACGCTTTTGTCTGGGAATTTGAATTCACAAACCATGTGATCATTGGTGTTCTTCCGCCATCTTTGGTCCTTAGGAGAAAAATGCTGCTAACCCTTCCATGAAACAAACTTGCAATGGACAATCCCCCATTTTCTGCACACAAATCATCTTGGATTTTCCACTGCCAGTTTCGTTTATTCGAAGGTACTTGAACCCCTGTAGTCCTCCAAGAGTCTTGGTCCACTTTGGCGAGTACGTTCCAGCCTGCGCCAGCCAGGGATTACCCTGTGCATGGAGAAATATGGGATGAGAAACTTACGAACTATGGGAAATCGCAATCATCCAATCGATCACCGCACGCACTGAAAGGCACTAGACCGAGCAAAAACCGATAGACCTGTGCATGCAAGTCCAAGACATCTTCGTTCAAAGGCAGTCGACCTTCTGCCAGACATCGTTGCAACTCAACGTACTGCAGCAAAGACCAAGACTCAAACATAGGCGGCGGCCATGAAACTTCTTGACCACGCGCATTGAGACTTTTGCGCGTCAGTGGTTGCAAAGTCATTGCTTCGAAGGCATTGTTTTTGAGGAGATGCTGCAGTTTCCGGAGATTTCCTTGCATCGCTACTTGCCAGACTTCAAAAGCACATTGACTGTGGAACATTTGTCTTCCGCGGCTCTCGTTGTCAACTCTGCCGAACACATTGAAGGGCTCTGCCGCTTGTGATTGTGCGACACTCTTTGGCGTCGGCGCCAACCGCTGCGGCGTCGGCGCCAACCGCTGCGGTGGCGGCCGCTGCATGTTCACTCGTTGGTCAAAGAGCTGCAGATATTCCGTCATCCTACGCAGATCAGCGATCAATGACAGTATGTCATGTGAAGTGAAAGATACAGTTTAGATGATTTAAGTCGGGTTTGCTAAAAATAAAAATTGGGTACCCCCGACATTTGATGGTTCAAAACCTCATTCTCATCTATGAAAGTAGCCGATCCTGCTTTAAAAAAGGCATACCCGAATATACAGACATTTTGAAATGGGACATGCATATTTTCACCATTGGGTTTTGGGGTACCCGTCCCACCATCATAAAATGAGATTCCAAACATGATGGGCATAGATGGATCTCTATTAATGGATCGATGACTATCCCTCAATATGGGCCTATCATAGTATATCATCTAACTTTTGATTGGGTGTCCCATCATATCCTTCCCAATATACCATTCATATCTAATATTCCATTAATTCTCTGATTTGAATGGTCAGGTCCAACTTTTGACCATTGCACACACCACATTCGATGCACTGCCCAAACTTGGTGGCCGGAACTGCTCAATACGTGCTCCCAAAGCAGCCAACTTGGCCTCAGAAGGGAACGCCCTGGCATGCCAACTCCGGCTTGGTCGTTATTTGTGTGTGTGTGTAACCTCTGAATAGAGGTAAAACTTCTACCCGATGCTTGCATTCATTTTTATTGTTCACTTCATATGTTTTCTGCAGGGGAGTGCGGCATGATTGTGGGACCGCACTCAACGAAGCTACCACAATCATNCCGATGCTTGCATTCATTTTTATTGTTCACTTCATATGTTTTCTGCAGGGGAGTGCGGCATGATTGTGGGACCGCACTCAACGAAGCTACCACAATCATGGGATACTGGGTCTGATCAACCCAGCGTACCTGCTTCAGATATAGCAACCGGCTAAGCTAAGAACCGGCACGTCGAATTTCATTATTTTCTGTTCTGCATGGTTTCCGCAATCTGATTTCTTCAGTGTTGGATTATTCTCACGGCAAGACAATGACTGGAACTTCGCTTATTTTATTGCTTCGTTCGATTTTGGATCACTACGATTTTCCATTTCTGCATTCCCCTCCTTTCAGGTACATTGGAGTGTTGTTGCACGTCGAATGCACTCTAGATACAAAATTCATAGCGACGTTTCTATACAAGTGTGTNATTTCTGCATTCCCCTCCTTTCAGGTACATTGGAGTGTTGTTGCACGTCGAATGCACTCTAGATACAAAATTCATAGCGACGTTTCTATACAAGTGTGTGAAAGTGGCAATAATAACAGGGAACATGGTGATCAAGCCGTGGATGGAATGGGGTAACCGATTTTGAGACAAACCCTTTTCTTGTTTGCTGTATACCTTCAAAGTGCAGGTGGGGTTGTACATGGAAAAAAACCATGGTTACAACCACTGTACTTGGATCTCCGTCCGACCAGTTTTGTAAAATTGAAGTTAAAGCAAGTTAACACCACCAAGATGTCATTTTTACAATTCCATCACCGCCACCATGGGAAAATTCACTATCATTTCTAAGCACCTTATAGTTCCAAAATCTCACTTCGGCTTCGGGATCTCTGAGTGGTGATGCTCCTCCGAGCACAGTGACCACTGCAATGGCAATCCATGGGATGACGATGATGAAGTTGGTGGCGAGGGACACTTCAAAGCTATTTTATTTATCACAGGCACACGTGAAAAATCACCACATGACACCCCGTGAGAAAAGGGTATGTATATTACATAAATACCTCTCTCTCTACACACGCACATACACACACACACATATCTATATAAATATATAAACACGTATATCTAATTATATCTATATCTATAGTCTATACCTATATCTATATCTAGATCTACATCGCTACCTGTATATCCCAAGTCATCCCAAACACACACTATTCCAAATGATCCCCTGACAGTGATGAGCAAAGCTGATTCTCTTCGTCAGGTTGGATCAACTCGTCATCTCCATTTAACCGGATCAAACAAGCCAACAAACACCAATCACCTTGGCAAATTCCCTTTTTGCATCCCGCCATTTTCATGCTGAAGTCCCTGCAGTGTCCCATTTCTGGTGGTTCAATCAATCTATGTCTTTTGAATGTACAGGGTTTGATGGTTAATGGGCCGAGCTGTTCCCATGATAGCATGCCACTTTCAGAATCAACCATGATTTGGTGGTGCTGTCCCCATTAAGCCAGTTCGTATCACCTAACACCTGGCCATGATTTCTGCATAAAACCAAGTATTTGTTCAGTGATGAGATCCCAGCATCTCCAGGTCTTGCTGATCAAATCGCAACATGTTCATCATTAAATCATAATTTTCTGAAATCATCACGCTTCCCTATTTTCGCATGTCAACCTATCATTTTTTTCATTTTTTCTGGGTGACATCATATCCCGGAAGAAGAGCAACTCCATCACCGTGGGCATCCGCACGCGATCAGCAGCTCCACGCGAGCGTTCCTGGAAGGGGAGAGGATAGATATGGATTAACCAATGGATGGACCATCAACAATTCTTCTTCAATATGGTTTAAACATGACCATTTGGGATATGTAAGATATATTGATATATAGGTCTTTGCGGCGTGCAGTGCCACTCAGTGGGTAAATGGCCATAGTTACAGGGGTTCCAAGCTAGAACCATTGTGAGACCCATCAACAAACTGCACCCCCAAGGTACGGGTCAAGATTCTCGTGGCCCTGGTGGGAACCCAAATAGCGGGTAACTGGCTGTTTATCCACCTCTAATATGGCACGGTCTGTTTTGATCCAGACCAATTTTGATGACTAAGTCCTCATCTTAGCCCGCACTTTCATCCTGAAGCCACCCACTAAGCCAGGGTTTACCATGGATGTGGGAAAACGGTCAAACAATCCGAACCCCCAAATCATAATGCCACCCTAAATGGCGCCCACTGCTGCAAATGTTTGATAACAATGGACGATAAATAGCCGGTGTCCACAAGTACGAGATCGTTTGCGACAATTTTCATGGCTTCACAAACAATTTTTTTGCAAATCATCCATGAATAAAAATGGAGGGTTGGTAAAATGGGGTTACCCCCAAATCATCCAGAATTAGACCATTTTAGTATTGAAACCCATTGTGACTTGGGGATCCCCCATTTTAAAGGAACCCCCCAATGTTGTAACATTTGAAGAAACCCTTGGACGTCTCCGTGCGCCGATGTGGCTCGACCGATCCCTTGACTAAACTGCGCCAAAATTTTCCAGTTTCGGCCCGCTTCAAGCTGGCGGAAAAGCAACTCATTTGAGAAATCATGATGCACAAGTTGGTGGTTTCAATCAGTCTCCAACATGTGGTGATGCCTAGGCAGAATCATTCTTCTTCAATGGTGGGGATGGAACAAAGTCGTGATAGTCCTAGCCCCCGGTATTATCAGTTGTATTTCCAATACTGTGGGCTGAACCCCAGTTTTCTTGCATGGATGCATGAAACCACCCGGCAGTTAAACATGTGAAAGGTAATTACACCGCTTCATCAGGCGAACCAACATCGCCAGGATGAATCTACTGCGCGAGCAATGGAATCTTTTGACACCATGGCAACAAAGCATATATCTATGTAGTATATACTGCTGATTAGGGGAGACTAGTAGCAAACCTTGCGACCACCTCCGCAAGAGTCTAACATCCCGCACATCAAAGTGACGACAAAAACGTGACTTTCAGGGCTGACAGCAACCAGTCAGCAACCTGAAATGGCCCACATGTCGTGCAACTGATGGCTGCCGCATAGCTCAATACCGTCGGCTGGATGGTACTGGCCGCCATAGATTCCAGGAGAAGAATGGCTCGCTGCCACTGCTGACCCATGGCACAAGAACCTGTGGTTCTTCCGGGGTGCACTTCAAAAAAGGACATAGATACCAACCCAAGAAAAGGAAGTGGCGTTTTAGCTCTATGCAAATAGGGTGGTATAAAATCAGTGCTTTCGTGCTGGTGATTGGGACGCCTTCAAAAAGACATAGAGGTAAACATGCATAGAAAAGAAGGGGGGCTGAACTCTTGCAACCTTTCGCTTGGATGGCTTGACCACAAAAAACACCAACCTCACGACTAATTGGCAGAATCACCACCTTCCCAAAAGGCATCAATCTCATCACCAAGGAACTGATGGCTGCATTGAAACTGATGACATCCCATGCAACGATCGACTTGGACATGAGCTGCAGCAGTTGCAACGCCTGCAGCCATTCCCCTGCCTTTTCGCAGCAGGACATGGCCGTGTTGAAGGTGATGCAACTGGGTCGAAGGTCGGCCATCAGCAACGTCTCGAAGATCACCAAGGACTGCTGCCACTGGTGGCTGGTTTCCAGGGAATTCATGAGGCCATTGAAAGTGATCACATCAGCTTGAAGCGATGCATTCTGCATACACTCCATCAACCTCAGTGCCTGCTGCCACATGCCCTGCTGCTCACAGGAACTGATGGCCGCGTTGAACGTCACCAGATTTGGTGAAATCTCCAGCTGCAGCATGCTGTCAACCAAGGTCAGCGCCTGCTGCCACTGCCCGGCTTTCTCGCAGCAACTGATCATGGCACTGAAGCACACCACATCCTGAGCGAGCACGGCAAGCACAGGTCAAAAGGTTTCAAGGGAGGTAGGCCAAATTGAAGACAAGGGCCAAAAAAGAGCCATTTCATGTATGGTATTGTTTCCACTTTTTTTTGGCGAGCTGAACCACCCCCACAAAAATTGAAGCCATACAGTACCAGCCAGCGTCAAGTTGGAGATCGGAAAGCTGCATAGCATCATATACGCTTAAAGCCTGCTGCCATTGGCCGCCCTTCTCACAGGAAGTGATGGCGGAAGTGAAGCAAATCAAATCCTGGTCGTCGTCATCATTTGGGGATGGAAGATGTGTGGATGGAAACACCCACCAAATTCAGGCTATAGTGGGTGAATGAACAACCTTCAACGCTGGAGCAATGGAAATAAACATAATTTGAAACGCCAAAGTCACGAAACCCGTTCTCCTCTACTATGACCATCTTTGCTGCTTTAATCATCTTTAATCCCTATTTCCGTTTAAAAAACATCGTTGAAAGCCAGCCAAAACTCTGGTTGGATTCCCCACTTCGCCGAAAACGCCAGTAGCTTCAAGGCCTCTTCCGGTCGTTCCCTGCAGGCATCGATGGCTGCACCCAGGCTGCTGGCGTCGGGGCAACAGCTGCGGTGCAGCATGGAATGCAAGCAGCTCAGCGACAGCTGCCATGGCTGGCAGGAGTTGATGGCCTCAGGAATCAAGAGATGGATAGGTAAATCTGAAGAATATCCAATTGGTAACCTGTTGGTTGAATTGGTTCCTAAATTCGATGGGAAATACTCTTTCGTGTCTCCCTTAGATGAATTACGATATCCCAGCAACCTAGAATCCTGGTGGAATGTATTGGAGCTCTTCATTTTGACATCCCAACAACGACGGGTCTTGACCTCCAGATTTGAAGCCAGCATCAGCGTGGGTTTCGTGTGCATGTTCACATAAATCAACTGACACTGAGACATGTTAGGGGTTTTGTAACCTGAGAATTTAGTTGCTTCATCGTTGATCCGAAGCTGTAATTGCAACCCCAACTGCAAACAAAAACTCCTCATCAACTGCCCAGAAACTGCATTGAACGCAATGGAATTCACCCGAATTTCATCCACCAGCATCTTCTGCAACAGTTCCATAGCCCTGGGCCATCCTTCACCACCTGCCATTGCCGCTGTGGTCATCACCACGTTGGGCCGCAGCCGCTGCACTGGCAACGTGGCGAATAACGACAGGGCCGCGTGCCACTGGTGGCACCGGGCGTATCTGGAGATTTGGGTGGTAAAATCCTTGGCATCGGAGACATCCAACTGGTCCAGATTGGATGCCCAAATTGAGCCCCGGCTCTTCATGGTGATGCGCTTGGTCCAGAGTGGCTGCGAGATGCTGCTGCTAAGTTTTGTTCTACCATAATTACTGGTGGAATAGACTGAATCCACACATTCCCGGGAGGAGCCACTTGGGAAATGACAATGTCTGAACAAGGCTGGCCAAGACTGTGAGTTTATGCACAAATGCAGGGCCTGTGCAACCATTGCTAGATGGTCTACACCTCAACAAATGAACATGAAACACCACCACAGCAATTTCCAGTAGAAAAACAAGTACCGAACTCTCTTGTCTTCCATGCTGTCAATTGTCCGGATACAATTTCTGGACATACTGATGGGGTCAGTCACTTGTCAATGTGCTTGGCTATGGATATGAAAATTGGATACCCAATTGGAAGCTTAATACCAATTTGTCACAACTCCCAGGGCCCTAATTCTTGACCCACACCAAATGGAAATTCTCAGACCTCTGAGGCCGCTAAAGTTGTAGCTGAACCACAGATTTTTCTTCCACTTGATTACCGCAATGAGACGTAGTGATATGTGATGACACAGTCCTAAATTCATGGAAGGGAAATAATCCGCGGAACAACCTTTCAAATTGCACAGTGAACACCAATGACTTTCCTGTCAATATCCCTTTGGATGATTGGATGCCCATTGTGTTGACCAACATCAAGAATCTGAAACTGTGTCATTAATTTCATTGTCACTTCTACCTATGACAGGCCTTCAAACTGGGGACACACCTGGGAGGCTGTTGAAGTTGGGCATCATGAGAATGGATTGTTTGCTCCAAATAGTGGCCACTTTCTGGCGGATCTTGGAATTTTGATCCATGTATTGAAAGATTTGTTTCAATCTCCAGTTTTGTTCAGTTGCACCCTCCGTTCTAGTTGGGCATATCCCCCCTCCATTTAGGTTTGTCTGAGCATAGGGTACCCCTAAACTTGATTGTTTACCATCATTTTCACCATCAAAATGGCCATTTGGGGGTATGCTGGTATACCCTATTGTCAGATTATATACCCTTTTGTTTCTGATCTCCCCAATCTCCCCAAACCCACCATTTTCCAGCGGCAACTCCATCATGGTGGATCTTGCAGCCCCCAACAAACCGCAGACCCTGACGCACTCGGGCTGTTGGGGTCGCCACAACAGGGCCGCAACGACGCAGTGAAGGCTCAGGATGCTCGGCTGAACCGTGGCAGAGGCCATGGAATCGAAGAACTTCAGCAGCTGCCGAGGTTGTTGATGGCAAGCAGCCATGGCTGCCTTGGATTCATGGATGTTCGGTTTCAAATCCATCGAATTTTGGCAGAACATATCCAACAATCTTCCCAGTGGAGTCTGAAGTTTGGCAAGTCTTGGTGGATTCACCAACCATTTTAGGGAAAGTAACGAAAACATGTTTCCCCAAATGAACGACACCATTCAGCAAATCTAGGCTGCATTGAAGCCAATCACATCTGGTTGAACCTGTGTCTGTCTCATCTGTTCAAATAAACCTAAGGCCTGCTGCCATTGGGATTCGCAGCAGGTCAGCAATGTGTTGAAGGTGATGTGACTTGGCTTTACCTCAGGGTTTTAGCAGCTTCGGGGCATGGAATGTTTTTAGTTGGAAGCCCACAAAAAATCCTATCTTCACCACTTACTTGTGCCAAAATGGCATTTCAACAGGATCTTCCCTCATTCTGAAATCGTTTTAGACCGCAGCGCCTTTGCCATGACCATGTCTGCAAAAACGGCAATAGCCTGCTGCCAGTTCTGCTGACATGCTGTGATGATGGAGTTGAAGCTGATTACGTCAGGTTGAAGCTGCAGGGCGCACATTGACTCCCAGAAACCTCATGGGATGGCTACTGAATCAGTTTGTACATTAGGCCAGAACTATCTGGGACCAATATCACGACTGATTTTGGTTATATGGCCATGGTTCTGCCCATTACTAGTCCCAACTGCACCCCAAGGGCGCTGGTTCAGCTGTCAGCCGGGAATAACGGCCAATGAAGATCATCATCCCAAATAAGAGGTTACATAAGACACATTTGACACCACCGACCAGAACTTCAGCAACAAAACCACCAACATGAACATCAACCAACCACTAGCAAAGCACATCCAAGACGCACAAAGCTTGTTGCCACTGCCCATATCTTTCGCACGAGCTCATGACAGCATTGACCGCAATAAGATTCGGTTGGATCTCAGTTTGAGGCATTGAGTGGAAGAGATCCCAAGCCCTTTGCCACTCCCCTGCGATGTCACAAGAACTGATGGCAGCACTGAAGCTGATGACATCCAACTCCATTTCAGCTGACTGCATGTCATCAAACAACAACAGTGCCTGCTGCCATTGAATTCCACAAGAACTCATGACAGCATTGAAACTGGTCACTGAAGCTTCAATCTGACATTCCTGCATCTCTCGAAATAACATCAGGGCGTGCTCTGGCTGGTTTCCTTTCTGACAAGCGCTGATGGCAGCATTGTAGCTGATCACATCCAGTGGGATCTTCACATCTTTGGCCCATTGAAAGATGCGAAGTGCCTCCATCCATAGCCCAACCTTTTCACAGGAACCTGGTTGAAGCAGCCTGGCCCAACAGAAGAAATGGATCATCTTCCCACTTTTTGAGATGGAAAGGAAAAAATAATATCTTCCCCACCCCAAACAAAACCCTGGTTTAGTATCCCTTATTGGGGGTTACATTCTTGATAGTACTGGAATGGGAATTATTTGAGCAACGACCGATCCCAGAAACTGATGGATGCGCTGAAACTGATCACATCTGCTTGAACTTCTGCAGCAGGCATTGCCTCGAGAAGACCAATGGTCTCTGGCCAGCGGTCGTTTTTTTCGCAGGAACTCAGTACCTCAGTGGTGGCTTCAAACGACCCGGGCCAAGGGATATCAAGATTGGGTACTTGGGGACAGAATGGTCATTACCAGTGCACCAAAAATATATGTGAAGATATGTAAAGCATGCTCATCATATCTCATCATCTCAGGATGGAAAGAGATAATTCTGAAACCACAAAAAGTCACCGAATTGTAGCTGATCACATCAGGACTCACACGTCGGCTTGGCATCTCACAGATCAACATGTCAAAGGCAGACTGCCACCGACGGTACCTAAAGCAACTGATCAGGATGTTGTGCGCAATGAGGTTCGGCTCCACTTTCGATTGGGGTATGGCATGAAAGAGTCGAATGGCTTGTTGCCACTGACGACCTCAAGGAAAATCAATGTCAAGCTGCAAAAGGTCGAACAAAACATGGGAAAAACACAGCAGTTGTAAGATGGGGTACATGGCGGTACACCGGCAGGTTTCATGGGAAGCATCTTTTGGGTGTAGCTCACACAGCACACAGCAAGTGATATGGTTCGTCACCGGGTTGGTGCCTCTATCGCCCCTCAACAATATCAGCTGGGGATCGTAGGGTTGGTCAATGGCAACAACTGAGGCCACCGTCAGAAACACTTTCTGATTCAAACAGCAGCTGGCCTTTAGAAAGACAGCGAAAAGCTGCGGCAATCGTTTTCTTGCCATTGACGAATAGCTTTGGTTGGGTTGAACCATCATTTTTGTTGTCCGTTCAACTCTCTAATTCGTTTCATCACGCTGTTGCATGGCCAAACATAGATGATACCCTGAAAAATCAAATTTGTAGTCCGAGGTCAAAGACTTCCCCCATCCAATTTGGCTAAAGCATGGTTGGTTTAATGCAATACATTAACAGTCATGGATCCCCTCTGAAACCTGTCGTCATAGCCCAACAAATAAGCATTTCAACTCTCAACCATTAGTTTTTCACAGGTTAACTCCCCATTTTTTGCTGGATTTCATGTTAGATATTCACGTTGTTGAGTATTATGTATATATATATATATATATCCCATTATATCCCCATAAAATGGCTGGTCATCCTTCTAAATCCCATTTTCAAATCCAATTTTTTACTGGTTAAATCCCCATAAACATCAATTCACCATTAAACAGCATTAGTATCCTGATGTAAAACCACCGTATGTGCCAAAGTTTTGCAGGGGATCTCACACTTTCGCTATTCAAGTCCCAGGAAACTCCCATGTTTCATGGTTAAAGTCACAGGTCATATCCCATTGAAATGTTTCACTACGTATCCGTCCAATCCAGCTAATATCCATTCACACCAATATCAAGTAATATCCATCAAAACCTCCCATTTGTGTTAATTAAGTCTATATTCTTGCTCGTTCATCCATTAAATCCCGCGAAATCCGATGAAATTCACATTTGGGTGTGTCTGAAAATGGGGTATATCCTCCAAATGGCCATTTGATAACGGAAATGATGACATAAACCATCAAATTTTGGGCACCATATTTTCAGACAAAGACATTTTTCATGGTTCAATCACCACCACTACCCTCTGGTAAATTAACATAGCTATTGAACATGGGGATTTATGGTGGATTTCCCCAGTAAGAATGGTGATTTTCCCATAGTTACAAGTAAAACCCGCACGAGGCGGGTGGCGGAAGTTTCCAAAAGAAGAGAAGCTTAAGACTATAGGATCGAAACACAAGTTTTGCCTATAGGAGCNAGAATCACAGCATCGCAACTCTGCTCAGCGCATTCGTCCTCATCTTGCTCCAGTGTCTTCATCTCCTCTCGACCTTTTTGACTGACACGATTCTCATCTCTTCCCACCTTTTCTCACCTTTTCTTGCTGCTTTCAATCT
>BGPT01004150.1:1387-13520 GCA_003297045.1 Symbiodinium sp. clade C Y103
TTCCGTTCGTGGGATGTTGATTGCACGGCTGCCCAAGGTATCGTAGCTTACCAAAGTATACCTCAGTGACCCATGTACCAACCTGGAGTAGCTACACTGCCGGAAGACATAGACATGTCACCAGTCCAGCACTCACTACGGCAGGGAGTAAACCTCTTTGAAAAACCAAGCAACGCAGTAGCTTCCAGGGCAGTGCCTGGTTCCAAATGTTGTACACCCTGGGAAAGCACGGCGTTCTCCCAACCACCTGAGACGGNAAAACCAAGCAACGCAGTAGCTTCCAGGGCAGTGCCTGGTTCCAAATGTTGTACACCCTGGGAAAGCACGGCGTTCTCCCAACCACCTGAGACGGAGACCCGACATGAGACACGTGAATACCTTATCAACAAACATGGAATATCTGTCGATAAAAAGGATGTACTCGGATGATATTTGCTAGGTCAATGGAATAAGTTGCCCCACCCCCAATTGAGCAGTGTCAGAAACGCTTGTTTGCAAACTCTCACGAGCTGGTTGATGAAAACATTTGAGAATCAATGGCATGAACCCCTTCGTGATTGTTCGTTCGTCTCTGTACCCCAATTCTATTCCAGTCATTCTTGTCAATATCCTCATATCATTCTTAATCAATACCAAAATTGCATCAAATTACTAGCTATCATTACATTAAACTCATTCAACCCCCCATAACTTTCGAAATGGCTCACCTGGCTGCATCTTTTGCGCAGCGCAAATGGCATCTTCCACCGTCGCAGGCAGTGGGCATGGGATCACGCCCGAGAAACCGGGGACGGTGACTGAAGCCGTGGCCATTGCGAAAACTCCAAGGAAATCCAGCAATCGGAAACACTAAGCAGCTGAACACCTTGAATTAAAAGACGCTGCAGAAGTCAGAGGGATATCAGAGGAATCGTAAACACTTTTGCAGCTGTGGCATCTGCTGATTGGAATCTGGATAAATCTGCTGGACTTGCACAGCTGTCTAAGCGGCTGAGGACAGAACTGAGGGATAAACCGCACANGGATAAACCGCACATGTCCACCCTGCCGATGGCTTCGGCAAAACCGCACACATAAAGCGGAAAATCGCTGGACCATGTGCTGGTTTGAGGTTCCAAAAAGCTTTGGCGTGCTTGCAGTTGGAACTCGATCAAACCAAGAAATGAGTTTTGTATTGTTTTGTCATGTCTTGTCTGCATAAGGGCCACCTTTTGTATAGTTTTGTCACAGAAGATAGCAGANGAACTCGATCAAACCAAGAAATGAGTTTTGTATTGTTTTGTCATGTCTTGTCTGCATAAGGGCCACCTTTTGTATAGTTTTGTCACAGAAGATAGCAGAAGGTAGTGTTTCTTCCCCAACGTGGTATCCAACTTGGCCCTGGCAGAGACAATGGGAACGATCTCCTTTTGGGAACAGCAAACCGGGATCGGCAACTACCAAGGTGTGGCTGCTGTTGGATTGGATCTGATCAGCGAGGTGGGAAACTGAATGGATGCCAACAGGGAAAAGAATCGCTTCACAAAACGAAGACCCAGCTGGTTGCTGTCAGTTTTTTCCCTGCTTCTTCGGCCGCCTGCAGGCCTGGAAAAAATGTGTGAACTATAGTTGGTCAGCAGAATCCGTCGTGACCTAGAACAACGCAAAAGCCCTTCTTGATTAATGCCTTCCGCCAAAAAATGTGTTGCAAACTAGATTGTTCGTCAATAGATGGGATCATTTGTCATCAATAGATAGGATTTTGTCCGTGCCCCTGCCCAGCGACACCCCAAGGTCCCAGGGATCCGGATCGCCTGTCAGGTCCCGTTGGCGACAACATGGCTTTCCGACTCTGTAGTTTGTGCAGCTGAATGTGAGGATCTGTGAGGTGATTATTGCATGAGCAGTGTACCTTTGTACCTTGGTCACGTTGGGTCTGTGATGCAATCAACAATCACAGCCACAGCTGATAAGACTCTGAGTCTGAAAACAATGTCAACCTTGATCAACCTTGGCGATTGTGTTGCTTGCATCTGCTTTGCGAGAATGTCTGTGCGAGTGGCTCTGCGCGAGGGTTTCTTGGCGCTTTGTGTGACCTTATGTTTGTGCCTTCTGCCACCCTGCCCAGTTCATGTTCGGTCCAATCCCCCTTGCGACCCTCGTGGTTTGGCAAGCCCAATCTGATCGGAAAAGTCGACACACATGCTTGTTCGACGCTGATCACAAATAGCAACTTCACTACTTTAGCAAGCACCTTTCATTGAACTGCTTCGTGTAGCAACTGTCAGATTTTTTGAGACTACATTTCAGTCAGCTCTGCTTCAGCACCAGTTATTTGTGTCTGCTGAGGTTATGGTGTGAAAAAGCAGGTCCCTTGATCTGAATTGGATGTCCATAAACGTAGAAGTAAAAATTGTTGCAGAGAAAATGAAGAATGTATTGACTACTTTGGTTGGATAGTTTCAAGAGTGGCTCAATGGATCTCTGGAATCATTTCAGTGTGCCAAAGACACGCTGCAAAACAGCAGGAGAAATCAACAAACATCACGCCTAGAGTGGTGAACATCTCATAGAAGCCCGGAAAAAGGCCGCATGCGCCAGACCTCAGCGTTCCAGATCCATTTAGTGCCTTATGTGAAACACGAATCCAAGATGCAGCACAACAAGTGCTCAACAAGTGCTTGAATCTTGGTGAGGACATTTCTTGGCTTTGTCTGAAATTATGGTCCCCCCAACCGCTCAAATTTAGATCCGTTGATCAGTTTATCGCCATTTCTCCCTATTCAAAATGCCTTCAAATGCAAATGGAGGAAAAAAAAAAAAAAAACACATTTTTTCAGATAAACCTGGTACCCTTTCCGCTGAAGATCCAGCGCAACGGCAGCGCGTAACTTCATGTGCCTGTGCACGTTTCAGAAGGTGATTATCACTTGGGGCTGTGGGCAGATGGGCCCCAAGACTTGAAATTTTTATGTGGACGGGTCTTGAAAAAGATGCCCCAAATCTATAGCTGCCCAGGACTCGCTTCTCCAGATGTGCAACAACTTTGAAACTTGATAGCCCATCAAGTTGAAATGTTCCTGATGCCGCAGAACACTGGTCGGTAAATAGGCATCCCGGCATCCCTGTTGTTGGTTACAAATAGTTACAACAACCCCCAAGAAATAGGTATAGGTAGTATAACTCCGTCTATGATATCAGCCCATCAACTAAGGCTAGTTTCATGGCTGAACCCATCTCACCACAGTTCCACCACTATTCCGAGCCCGAAGAAGTTACTGGTGCCTGAACCATCGTTGATGCAGCAGCTTGCCGCCGTTCTCGGGTTCCGGGAGCTCAGCTCCGGAGGAAGTGATTCCCTTCAAGCCTCCACCGGCCTCATGGCAGGAGATCTCCTCTGATCATTTGATACATAGCGAACTGGAAGCCATGGCCCATTTACACAATAGATGATAATAGATGATGTGCCTACTATTTTAATGGTGACTTTCCATGGCGATGTGAAATTACCCAAAGGGTCTTTTCTACGGCCCTCCAAAAAAACCAACAAAATGCTGTCGTTGATGCTGTTTATGTATCTGGGTTTCTCTCAAAATAGAGCTAGATCTACACAAAATACCCAAGAAATAGCCACATGTTCATCTGGAAAATGCCACACAAAATTGAGGTTTCCAAAGTCATGGGTGTCCCCCAAATCATCCAAAGTGCAAGCATTTTAGTAATGAAACCCATGGTGACGACTGGGGATCCCTCATGACTCAAGAGACCCCCAAGGGGGATCCGGTGCATCCAAGCATCCCAGGTTAGGCCATTGAGGATCGCCCCAAGTGGCAGAAGCCCGTGGGGATGCATGGCTATGACCTAGGCGTGGGGATCATTGACCCCTGGAGCAACCCTGAATCATGGGATGGAATGGAAATCTTGAGGCATACCCCCCGTCTTTTGCAGCTGAAATACCATTTGAAGTTCTTAGTTACACTATGTTACACTGATGAGCAGCATTACCCTCATTCTTTATGCTAGTTCACTCTTCATAAAATCCCGATCTTCAATTGTTTACCCGTGAGATTCCATGTTTTCCTCATGTGTTCCATGGTTTCTCTCCATTGTTTCTCCATTCCGAGCCCCTGGCGTAGTGCCGATCAAACCATCGTCGTCTCTGCTCCTCACTGAGCTGCCTCCACTCCTCAGACAGCACGATGCGCGTCCCAAAGCACCGCGCCATGCCGCGCCAGAGCGCGGAGCGCGTCACAGCGTCCGACCAGCCACGGTCATCACGGGTGGAGCCGTTCTCACTCAAGGGACCGCGGTAGGCCCAAACGGCCCAAGGCAGGTGCAACAAACAGAGGCGCAACAGGAAGCCCCCCATTTCTGAGGGCAACAACTGAGCCAGGGCTTTGGGCAAAATTTCTGAGAGCAACTGGCCGGAACGGCGGAGGACTGTATCTAAAGTACCAAGAAATCCCAGGTAGAAGATGGATTTCAGTAGGCGTTCGCGGGCTACGGGGACCACCGTTGTTCGGTAGGTCAAGCCCCGCATATAGAAATGCTTCTTCCAGAGAAACGCGGTCAGCGCCAGCAGCACCACTGGGCCAAGGTCACGAGTCACCGGAAAAAGTGCCATGGCCTCTGAAAAATTGGCTCAGCACCAAAGGAATCGGAAGAAATGAACGGATTTGTGTGGCAAAAATTCCCCTACATCTCACCTTTCTTGTGTCTCATGTCTCCATGAAGTTTGTATTCAGCTTGATCCAAACATGTCAGAGATATCTGCACCAATCAGAAAACTTGTGACCGCGAAGCTTCACCAGATTAGCCGCGCCGCACCCTCAGTTCGGGAGGTCTCAAGTTTTGGGGGGCCACAGAATTCTACACCTCTTTTGACTTCCCACGCTCGCGCTCACGTTTTCGTGAGTGAGTGATCTTTAAATCGCTGGGACGTTTTTGCAGTCGCAGAGATTGCAGAGATTGCAGGGGGTCACCTGCAAATCCTACGGATAACCAGCGGCTTTTGCGCCTGTCACAAAAGAAATGTGTGACTGCATGGGTCAAATAGGCCTTGGTTGAGCCTTCAAGATCACCCTGGCTCATTCCATCCGAACTACAGTTCATTCTGCGGAAATTAATGTCTTTGACGAATCAATCATAGTGTGCCACAGTCTTAACAGCAACAGTATCTACCCTGGAAACATCTCCTACAAGGTGCCTTCTTTGCGGTACCCGAATTTGGGACCCTCAACCCGTCCTCGTTATATTGATCCTTACCATACTCCCAAAGATGCCGGATGAACGAAATGATGACATCAACCCATGGTCCCAACTGCTGTAGTTACCTTAAGCCAGTTACGACCCAACCAAACCCCCCCAGTTTCAGTCACTTCTTTGCGACAGCCATCCCCGTAGGGATGCTACTGTGTGGGGCCTTTCAGTTGGACATTCTGCATCGTGAAACCAGCAAATTCCCCTGACAGCATGTTTTAGCATGTCAAGTAGTTGGGGCGTGGTCGAAAGCAACCTCTTAAAGGTCTGGTCTGGTGTCCAAAAATCGTGAGGACCCTTAAACCATGATGCTTTCGCTTATCATGGACTGGACCGTGGTGGATGACGGTCTCTAAGATTGAGAAACCCCATGGTACACCAGCGGCCCCACAACAACTACCTCCAGCATGGCGGTGACCTTTTCCCAGCTGAAGCTCTTCCAGCAAACTAGAGCTTCCTATCGGTTCAATGGATCCTCAGAACCTTGGAGATACCTCTCCCAATGTCCAACTGTCAATGCCAGGCTGCGCTGGTGTCAAAACCAGGGGCAGGGCCAAGTTTTACCCTCCCCCGACGCCGAGCCGCTGCCGTTAACAAAACGGGAATTTCAAAACTGGCCAATTTCGTCGCTGCGACGGTGCGACGCGGCCAGGGCAGATCTGAAGCGTCGCCGTTTCCTTCTTCGGACGACGGTGTTTCCGGTGTTTCGAACTTTCCATCGACCAGGAAATGGCGAGATCTGGCAGGTTATGGCCTGTTTTCCGGCACTCTGAACGGCATGAAACTGTATACATGTGTAATATGAATTTTAGATAATTTTAGTATATGATAAATCAAGATAAATTCTGTATTAACCAAAACTTCCTCTGTCGCTTTCGAGAATTGTGGCATCAGGTGACAAAACAGACCTTTTTCAGCGGCCAAAGTGCAAAGCTGTGTGTCTTTAAGAGCAACAAGCTCTGCACGGCCCAAAACTGTTTAGCTTTCAGCGCTGAGAGAGACACGACGCTGCCAAGTCCAAAAAAGCTCAAAAAGCTAAGGGATGAACCTTGCGAAGCTGCACATGGTATTCAAAACAAGAGGCAAAACCTCGGCACGAAAGTGTCTCCAGGAGCACTGTGAAGAGAATCTTTGCTCACTGGTCCAGAAAAAAAAGAATCCATCACATGTCTTCACAATATGTCTTCATAATTTCAGGCTTTCAGTGAGCACAACAAAGAATTGCCCTTGCCTTCGCAAGGTGGAAGTTTTTGGTCGCCACCAAGGCCTTTTTTCAAACCCCTGAGAGGGCGAACAGCGCCACCAAGAGTAGCCAAGGAATCCAGCAATTCCCAGCAGCTGCCGGTGAATCCCTTGTCTCTTTTGAGGCACCCACCCCACAGGAGTTCGGGGACGCCAGAGGCGCGGTACCAGAGGCGTCTCTCGAAAACACCAGAGGAGCCCTCTGGTAGTGATCCGTTCACCCAGGGAAGGGTCCTCCAGATGGTCTAAGGGTGAGTAATTTTCAAAAAAACTGGGGTTCTCAAATTTCGAAAGACGCCTATAGAGAGGGCAATGGAAATATTCTCAAGACTTCGGAGCCATGTTGACATGACTGAGCAGGACGTGCGCGCCACTCTGTGGCAGAGTTTGCCAGCAAAAGTGACTCTGGAAGTTTCACCGTCATCTTCTCTCGTCCCCCAAAGCATGCGCCAATAAAGGAAGGATATCAACATGGTTCAACCAATTTTTCAGTCAGAAAAAAGCCGTGGATCATTTCACTACAGGTCGGGGGAATGAACAGGGATTCCAGTTCATGGATTGTGTTAATCCAAAATAGGTATTATACATAATATAGATGTAATACATATCTATATAATTCATTATCTGTATATACATATATACTCATATATGTATATGTATTAGGCAGTACACCAACTATAATCATCAACCCACATGTGTCTTACAGCAGTGCAGAGTTTCAATACCGGGCGAACTGCTTCCATCACAGAACGATGCACACGACCCCTGCTCAGTCCACCGAATCACTCACCAGTGAAGTGCTCGGCCTAGAGCAGAGATTTCCAGCTTTTCATGTTGCTCCAAAAACGGGGGGGATACCATCTGGTAAACTAACAGAGCTATTGAAAATGGCCCATCTATAGTGGATTTTCCCATTAAAATTGAGATTTTCCATAGTTATGTTTGTTTACCAGAGGGTACCCATAAAATAGCTAGTTCAAGAAGAAATGATGATTAACCATGTTTTAAACGAAAATGGGGTGGCCTATTTCAGACAAGCCCAAACATCACCGTCAACCAACAGGACTTCTGGGAATTGCTCAAAATTGCCAGTGAGCAGTGTCATCGTGCTGTCCCAAAAGTTTTTGAACACCAGAACTAGAGGAGGGGGCCAAAAAATGCAAAAAACACTGAAAAAAAACATGTTTGCTGTGTTCAAACATATGTCCCCTCAACCCTTGGTATCGTTATGGATCGCTCCCGCCTGGCATTCCGAGCCCAGCTCGTTTCCCAAAGGGAAATTGGCGGATCAGCTGTCAAGCTGTACCTGGTCGAAATCTTCATCGCTTGGCGACCCATTTTTTTTGTGCTTCACCATGATTCACCAACCAAAACTATCCAAAACTCATGGCAAATTGTAGATGGCCTTGTTTTTTTTGGGCTCAGCACTGTACTTTAGATGTCACGATTTATGGCTAAAAATTGAAGCATTGAGCTACCCAACCAATCCCAACCAAGGATTACCCAGAAGTGAGGAGTTTACAAAGCAAAAATGACGTTTTCTTATGATTTAACATCCCGATTCCACAACCATTTCACTACCATTTGAAGGCGAATTTCGGGACCCCTGCAATTGCAGGGGTGCCATCTATGGATCAGGTCGTCTTGTAGCAAGACATGTTGGGCCTAAAATTACATTTGGGGCCCACCACTGCTTTCAATTTTGGGAGCACATGATTTTGTGCTATCCCAAGTAGGGGCAAACACAGGTGCCATGGTCAAGTTCCATGGGATGACTGTGGTATGGTCACCCCTCCGATAGTGGGAATCCTGTTGGGTCCTTGGTATACAAATCCATATGAACAGGCGCGTGACCATTCCCCCATGCAACTTGACCATGGCACGCACAGTTCTGTGGCTCCTTTTCACCCCTGCACATGTGGTATGGCAAAGCAAGTTTCAAGCCACAGTGCCCCAAGCCTGTCGGTGCTTGCAAACCCGACCCTGATAGAATCTGTTACCCAGCTGCTACTCCACCATTGAGTTGGATGATTTTCCCATGAAATTGAAACTTCCATGGCCAGTTCGGGGATTTCCCAGCTAGCCACAATGGATGACACCGGAGGGTGTAGGCGTGTAAGCGTTGACCATCAAGGGGGTTGCAGCACTATTTGCCATCTGTCTGGCTATGCCTGGGCCCGCCGGGGCCTGCGGTTAATTGGTTTTGAGTCTCCCTTTGGGATGGCTCGAGACGTGTCAGCACTGGGCGACACAACGAAAAAGCGCAACTGGCTATGTTGGCTGTTGAGGCTGGGGAGCTGTGGAATTCAAAAGATTTGGGAAGATTGTCTGCCTGAGCACGGACAATCAGAGAACCAAGAACCACATAGATGTTTTTCAACATCCTGTCAAACATCCAAACCTCTCCAAAGACTGTTGAACCTGGCAAAGGCGTCGACACAAGTCAGGGCAAGCCTCTTGCCTCTGGCAAACATCTCCCAGATCTCAAATTTTCGAAACGGGTTTGCCACACACACTTGCAGCTGATGAAAAGTAGAGCATTGAGGAGTCTCCTTCCATGCCCCGAAAACTGTCAGCTATGTGCAAGCCCGCCTGCTTCAGCAGGCTCAGTGGACAGCTATGTCAGCTATATCGATGGAAGACACGGAGATGCCATGAAAATGAGCATCGAACCGCGCTTGAATTTCCATGGCAAAAGATCCTAAGACAACTTCCCTCGGGCCGTTCACCAAGGGTCCTGGCGAAAATATGTGGCACTGTAGCAGCTTGAGATGGATCAAGTGGAGAGATGGCTTCCGGAAAAGCTTAATCGGCCACATCCATCAAATTTCTCTCTGAATTAAGAACGTTCTCTCTTTTTCTGAAGGAAACTGGAGAATTCGACACATATGGGCCAATGCAAAGGTCTTTATTCTGATGACGATGAAAAAACATGAGGCTCATTCTCTGTGCAATCCCCGCAAGTTTTTTTTTTTTATGGATTTTTCCATACGACTGGCTCCCATCTCCCAGCGTCCTGAGCCTTGCGGGCTAGCTCCTGGTGATCATCTAACCATCCCAAAATGAGGCGGGCGAAACACGGCGAGTGACACGGCGAGTGACACGGTCCCTGTTCTGCCCACCTCAGAATCGGAAATTTTCATCCCATTCCCCATATTTGACACCCTCAAAATCCCAGTGTGTAAATCCCATCCACCATCATCCACCATGGTTTTGGCGGAGCTGCTTCAAATATACTCGGGGGTTTCCCCATGACACTCAGCAGCGATGCCCTTCATGCGGCTCCTCAGGTGAATGGTTGGCCGTTGCCGGTACTCCATCGTCCTCCACCTTCTTGGGGTTCGCGGCTCCGCTTCCAATGATGGTACCTGCCAGCGGTACTTGTGGATGTTTTGGTGAAACTATGGGGGGGATGTTACAAAAAAGAAAACAGCCAAGTCATGGCCATTCGATAATGGTACTAATGAATGATAATGATGATGAATCAGCGAATTAAAGGGTACCATATTTTCAGGCCCATTTTCCTCTGGTGCTGTGGCACTTCTGGGCGAAACTGGGTCCAATTCAGCCGTTGGTACAACGTGGTGCCCCATAGTTGGCTCAGTCGGTTTATGACTAGATCAACCAGGGTTAGGTGTGATTATAAGTATAGTTAGATGGAGTTCTAAACCAACTTACAACTGGGGGCACAACATTGTACCCTACTAAACAAACACCAAAACATACTTGATGATCGAAGAGAGTACAATCACCCGTTGGTACCCTACTAGACAAACACCTCAAAGTGATGTTGCTAAAGCAATAATAAACCATCGATATTTTGATGGTTTATACTACCCATTTCTGTTGGTTTGGGAGATGGTTTTCTATTGCTGTACTAGCAATATCTGATGATTCCAAAGATTACGCAACCAGATGTTCACCACCGCCTGCGGCAGTCACTACACGATCATTGCCTCCGATCCTGCAGCAGGCTCGTGCGGAAGACTCATGCTGCGACACAAGGTCTGACCGCAGCCCTTAAGCATCCCTTAACAGCACCCGAAAGCCCCATGAGATTTGTCGGAAAATCGATGAAACTCTCCATTTTAGAGTCATTCTGCTGAAAAAACAATGGTGGTAAACCATGGAATGTTTCGAGTTTTCCCAAGATTTTCAGCTACCAAGCTGAGGACACGACTCCGTGATGGCCTTCTTGCGTCGGTAGAAGATCTCGGTGATTTTCCGCCAATGGTTTCGATTGGGGGTTCAACCAACTGATGTCCTGAAAGTGTACTGTGATCTAAACATGGATCCAGTGATGGAGATATCGTGAGGATCTTGGGATTAACATGGATTAACCCACCAGAAACTGCCATGTCATCCCCAAGTCATCACCATCAATGGGTGGCTTCCCACATGGGTCAAGTCATTGGGGTCTTCCCATCCATTTTGGGAGGTGCAAAAAAAATGACCCGCACCCCGTACCCTAAAGGTTAGGCTTTGAGGGATGTTTTCTATGAACATGTCAGTGGGATTGTTTTACGAACCCTTTTTAGGGGATCTCAACATCAGCTAGAAATGGGCATGACCAACCAGTAGGACAACGGACATCCAAGATCTCCTAAGATATGTTCAATCCGATCCAAAAATCCATGGAGACACGCATCCCAAATGTGGAAAATGAAACATGGTCCAAATCAGCAACCAAACTACACAGGCATGGCTTAAAAATGAAGGTGCTTGAGGACCCCAAGGTTGAGTCACTCGACTCATCGATCCTGTGGAGGAAAGGAGGCCAGCCACCACAAAAAATGAACCAAACTGATTTTGAATTCCAAGTTTGCGGAAAATTCATGGCCAAGAGAAAAATCATATACCATGTCAATCATATGTATTTTTTGTATATACATATATATATATATATATTATGTAAGACCCAAACATCATCACAGTAACTTCCTCCCAAAGGATCCCAAACGCTTTCCCGCTGGGTTCCCATGCGCAAAAGCCAACGCCAAAGCCAAATATCAGGAGTGCTACGGCAATACCAATGACCTCGGCCAATTTTCCAGGCTGAAGAAGGTGCGGATGGAACCAATAACCAACAAGACAAAAAAAGGTGTGCATTTCAGCCTCCAACAACAGACAACGGAGGAATTCAACTCAAAGCTTGTTGATTTCGCTATCCAAAAATAAAAATGTTGGCGGATAAACTTCAACCCTACAACCAGACCTCAACGACCCTCTTTACCCCGGGCACCAACCGTGGAGACAGCTCCGCACGGAGAACCTTAAGTGCCCGGACTACGCCAACTGGTAAGCCACCCGTTGGAATTCCTGGCACAGTCATGGAGTTCGCCGGGCTTGATACTCGATATATCTACAATGTATATCTCTATAAACGTATACATATATGTATATCTATCTATATCCATATCCATATCTATATCTATCTATATATCCGCCGACCCCGGTCGACAGCAAGGGGGAGCGCGTTAGGGAAGAGAGGTTGCAGCAGCAGCAGCAGGAGCAGCAGCAGGCAGCAAGCAGCTGNCCGCCGACCCCGGTCGACAGCAAGGGGGAGCGCGTTAGGGAAGAGAGGTTGCAGCAGCAGCAGCAGGAGCAGCAGCAGGCAGCAAGCAGCTGGCAAAAGGTAGCAGGCAGCAGCAGC
>BGPT01004151.1:0-17184 GCA_003297045.1 Symbiodinium sp. clade C Y103
TGAGGATTTCAATCCAGTTTCAGAAGTTGACGGACAATATTCCGTCTTCTGTATTAATTTGGCTCAAGGCTGAAAACGTGAGTTCAGCCGCCTTTGCGTATACGAGTGTTCCTGATAAAAATCCGTGAGCATTTTGGGAGATCGCTTCAACCTGCGAAAGGGTATGATTCCCATTTACATCCATATGGCTTTCAGCGAAATTTGAAAGTTTTTAGATGGCTAGCGGCTTGCAACCCAATCGAGTTTTGATGGATTTCGTTTGAACCTTAAACCAGATTCAGGAGTATGAATTGAATATCCAAAAACATTGAGGTTGTAAACTGTGAACATCTGTGAGCTACATGTATCCATGTATCCATCCTAAAGTGGATAAAGAATCAAACATGCGCCAGATTTAGATGGTCTACCTTCTGGCGATGGTCCAATATTGTGAGGACCGGAACCATCCGGCCATCCGCCAACTGCCAAGCACAGTTCAGTTAGATAAATTCCAACTTTTTGGTGCAGTTCCATTGAGCCAAGTGGATGTGCCTACCATAGGCACGTAGGCACAGGGGTCATATCCCAATTTGAGCAGTGTTCAAAATCAATGTTGGTTGATGATCATGTAGGGCTGTGCTACCCAATATATTGGGCATTATCACAATCCACTATGGGAAATCTTATAGACAAACCAGTATAAAAGGGACCACGGAGGAGTTTGGAACACTGCTCAATTGATCCCTTTGCCATTGTTATACTCGTTAAAAACCCTGGTAGCCTGCTGAACACCAAAAGTAGCTGGCAAATGGATGCTCATTCATTCCCCTGAAATTGAGGTATGAAATCCCAGAATCGGTTGATTGCGACAATTTATAAAGTAAAAACCATGAGGTAACAACCATACTTTCGGGTGAAGCGTTTCCCTTGAAACAGCTTCAAACCAATCCTTTGAGTACGTTTGAATATCGTTGAATTGGTTTAAGGGAAAATCGTAACCGGAAACCATGGATTTTCCCATGAAATTGATTGGGGTTTCCTGTAAATTTTCCCATTAACCAATCCATTGAGAATAGGTATTCAATGGTCTCCATCTCCAGTCCTCCGCTCTGCCCGCACTGCCCAGCAACTACCAACGCTGCATCGAGATCGCTGACCGTCACCTGGTTGGTCGGCAGACGTGGCAACTGGAAACTTCCTTACAAGCGGGAGGTTTTAATGAGACAATCAACTTAGACTTGGGAATTTTCCGTTGCTATGTTTTATTGCCGGAGGGTATACCTCCAAAATAGCAACATAAATATCATGAATAGAGAAATTTGTGATTCACCAGTGGGTTCAGGGATTCCACATTTTCAGTCAGACCCAGATTACAAATCATGGATCGAACATGGGGAGAAAACAAACATACATTGTTTCACAAATATGGCGATAGAACCATAGCAAGTCCCGGGTTGACTGAAGGGATTCTTGATTTCCATCGCGGTCAAGCCAGGACCATGTTTGAGAATCTCCTGCTTCATTTGGAGTGTCGTTCATTCGCTTAAGAGAGTCCGAAAACTATGATGTGGCTGAACTTTGCTTGTGTCCTAGTGTCCGGAATTGAAGCCGCCAGTGGGGTGTCATGACATTGGGATGCCCAGTGAAATCTGAGAAAACTATGGATTTCCGCCACTGACCAGCCTGGGACGCTAAGAAATCTCTGAAAATATTGGTCGTTGGGTGTAGGACCTGATAGATATTTTTCCCAATGTGTTTTTAGCAGACCAAGATATAGCATTGCAGTGATGTTTTGTGATCATTTTGAAACCACCAGCCACCAGCCAGTATTTTTGAGGATAACAATGTCCTTAGTGACATGCCACTGGCCTAGGGAAAAGGAGTTTTCAATTATTTTTGGCTCCCGACGTAGCCCAACTACAATCTGGTATGCAGGTGTTCTCGCGAGAGTTCTCCCTCCATCTTTTAATAAGGTGTATCCTCCAGTAATCTACAGTAATAGTTTGGAGTGGACAATTACAATGGAAATGATCATCTAGAAATTGGCAATTGTCCATGTCAATGGTCGATTTCCAGAGGGTACATGGGGATTTCACATGCATAAAACATTGCACAACATGCTGCAGGAATGACTTCATGGAGCATCTCCTATTCCTACACGTAAAACAAGATCTTATGGTCCACGGAGTCCACTTTGACAGTCCACCCGTAAGTGAACAGTTTGCGAGATGCAAACCATGGCACATTGTAGATGAATTGCCTAACATGGTGATTTTGCATAGCATCAGTTTACAGTTTATGTACTGAAGAGTTTTCACAAGTGGGTCACGCCCGAATGTATCCCATTTTAATTGAGAAAACATAGCTGTTCCTCGCCACAAACCCCAAATTATCCCAGTGCTGACTGTCAGACAAAATGGCTGGTGGCTCATACGATTTTCAGCCAGCATGTTGTGAAAAACCCATGTCACGCACAGATATGTATCATATATAGCGATGATATAAAAATATATAACATATGATCAATATATACACACACATATAATATTATATATATATATTTATATACTTATATAAATATACAATATAATCTCTGTGTGTGTGGGCAACCGTTGGAAACCTAGCTTAAAAAGAGGCAACAAAAAACACATCCCATTGAGCCACCTTCCGAATCAAGCCGCGCCCTGGGGTCCTCCCGGGGAATCCGGAGAACCGGCTCAGTTGAACGGCAACTTTGTGCAGAATGACGACTTAGACGGCACCGCTTCGACGCGCCTTGGTGGATGAATGGAAAAGGGAAGGGGATGTGTGGCTTAATGGCGATATCATGGCTATATAGTGACTATATCATGGCCATATAATGGCCACACACATATAATATATATATATATATATATTATATCTACATATATATATATATATATATATACACATACATATACATATGTTATATGTACATATATTTATGTATATATATATATGCATATTGGGACGATTGTATAGGACAATAAAATATGGATCTGGCAAAACGATAGCCTCTGGTAATTTGTATTGTATTTATTGGCTAGACAACTATGGAACCCGCATTTTAGTTAAACAATCATCTACCAGTTCCCAAAGCTATATCCCACTACCAGATGGCGATGGCTTTAAAAGCATGGCCAAAAAGGATAGAAGTTGGTAAATTCCTACAAAGATAATGACAAAATAGTATGTTACAGTATGTTGTTTCTAACCACGGATTTCCCATTATTTTCCCATTCCCCATTGTGTTTCCCAACTGTAAACACATGAACTCGTCATTGATGGAACATGGGGAGACAACAAGCATGACGTATTTTTTCTTAGGGATTTTAAAATCATACTTTTCCAATTGGATTCCCATTAGATTCCCATAATATATGGGAACCGATCGTAAATGCAAGTCTAAGAGTTGTGAAAGGGCATGTGTATTTCAGCATCCGCGGTTGTAAAACCCTGCATCGCGATTGATCAACACGAGGATCACCTCGGGTACTGGTACGGTGGCCTTCAATGGCGATGTCACGGTGGCGTTTAACAAAGACCTAACGATGTCCAACACAGGTGCGGCGTGTGTTGCACGGGAAAAGTTCGTGTGTGTGTGTGTGTTTTTTTTTTTTTAAAAGAGGGGAAATGAATGGAAATGATGATTTTGGCAGGAAAACATGATGTTTTCCTGGGTTTCATGGTTTGTTGGAAGGGGTTGAACTATCAAAGACAGGACGCGATTGAGAAATTCGAACTGATGGGTAGGAAAACGTGGCATGAATGATCACCATGAGGCAACAAGGGTTGGGCATTTTATACTCTGTGATGATCATTTATGGAAGTGTAATTACTCATGTATGCATGCATTGTACATATATATATATATTAAGTATTGAAAGTAGATAGTTGACTATATTTAATCTATGTAAGCTGTATATATATATATATAATTTGCTTCAGTTTTGGCAACTTGTGTTTCAGTTGTTTGTGTTGTATTTTGCCACGGGATTTCGACATAGTTCAGCATGCGCAAAGTTCACGGAATCCATGGGTTATGGTTGTGGTGGGTACCCTCAACTAGCTGGTTAATGGATGTTTATTCAGCCAAATATGGCAATAATACAGGTAACTTGACCCGTCCCCACATCTGATTTTGCCGCAGTGTCACGTTTGAATCGTAAGTGCTTAGTTTTCTATGCCAACGATGATGTGCAAGCGTATCTTTCCATCCATGTGCATGTGAACACGAACGTAGAAACATAAGTATTTGTCAATTTGTCTGCATAGGATGGGCTTCAGTGTTTTGCCGACTACCAGGCACGTCCCAAAATCTGGATAAATACTCTCTGGTAAACCAGCATAGCTATTGTAAATCACCATTTCAGTAGGTACAGTATATCATCTACAAATGGGTCATCTTTTACAGCTATGTAAGTTTATTGGAGGGTAAACTAACATAGCCAGGGAGGCTCCCTCCATCTGACCACGATGCTCCGCTACGGAAGGCACGGGAACCTTCACCACGGGCACGGGCGCGGTGGCCTTGAACGGTGCCACCACCGTGAGCGCCGGGAACACCTTCACCATCACGGACCAGGGCAGCGTCACCTGGGTGAAATTCATGGGGGGATGTGGATAGGAAAAGGTGGGAAAATGACGGGAGAATTCTGGGGAAATCATGGGAAAGTCACGGGAAATTATGGGAAAATCATGGGAAGAACGGGGAGAATCATGGAAAAAAACATGGTGGGTTGAACCAAGAACAATGGAGATTTAGAGGGATGTAATATGGATGATTTTGCGATAAACAGCATGGGAAAATCCTAAGGTTTATAGCTGAGCTAGAAATGATGGATTTTCTATTGCTAGTCACTGGTTTGGGTAGCAGCTGGGGGGTGAACTATCCGGGATCTGGTTTCATTCACTGGATATTGCCCTTACGGATCCCGTTAGGCGAGCTGGAAGTGGGAAGTGCCTTTTGTTGGCGGAGTTAGGAGGCAGGTAGGCATATACAACAGAAATTTAACTGGTGTTCTTTTTGACGAGTGGAAAGGTGAATTTCAGAAACTTCCAAATCTTGATGGAAATCTCTATGTGGACATATGTGGACCCTACTGGCACAATTTACCCGAAACTGGATGTTTAAGGCTGAAGGGTATCCAAGGGTATCCCAAATATGAGAAGGGAAACCAGTTTTGCAAAAATGGGTGGACAAAAACACGGGACATACCTAGTGGAAAAAAAACATTAGTTCGTGAGGTGACGTTTTAAGAGGTTATATAGTGGGCTTGGCTCAATTTTTTCGGGGGCACGTCTGCAATTCATTTTGAAGAGGTCGCCATATACACCGTTTAATTTTCAAACTCCGTCAATACATCTGGTTTTGAACAAAATGCAGAACTGGGAACACAAACTGACATGCACGGAGACTATGGTAAACCTACTAGTAGGCACTTGGGGTATAGAACGGGGGTGTAAATAATTCAAAGTGGAGGGGCTGATTCTTGGTCACTTCATGGCTTGTTGCATTGGGGCTGGATCAGGGCAGCGTCCTCTTTCTGTTTCCAGAGATTTTTTTTTACAATTTTTCACATGGAAAGGGGGTATGGAAAAAAATGGTCCATTTATGTCCATTTATAGATGATGTATGATTATTCACCTGTTGAAAATGATGTGTTTCCATATCCATATATATATATATATGTATATATATATATATGTGTGTATATATGTAGTATAGATTGAATCACCGCAGGAATCCGCAGGGTTGTCATTGTGAAAAAAACATATCTCAACCACGAGATCTTTGGGGCATACCATGTTTTCAGACAATCGCTGTGTAACACTACAAATCGTGTTCCTCATGAAAGGGTGGGTCAACATACCCCTCATACGAAGCCACTTGGTACATGCTATTGCCATTTATCATGGTTATCATATGCGCATGGTGAAACCATGGCTTATTTTCCCGTGAAGGGGCATGGTCATTCACTCATGAATAGGGGCTCAAGTGCCCACCAATGGGGGAATCTCATTCATGATGGTGGGATGATCTGGCACATAGGGATTCACCTGAATTACCCTCCAGCAAACTAAGAGATGTGGACAACCCACCATGTCTAGATCATTTTCTGAGCGGGACACCATTGAATCATTGGTTTTCCACATCTATGGTAGCTTAGAAAGAGGGTACCAATCATTGTCATATATTTCCGATTGTGGATTATTGCCAGTCCGCGGATGGCAAAACCATGTTAAACAAACACATCTTATATTATTACACCTCTTATATTATTCAATATGGAAAAAGATATAAATTGTTTTTAAATGGATTATTATTATTGTTATTATTAAACCTCTTATATCTTTTTCCAAACGCATCTCCATCGAATAGGGACTCCCAAGGGCCCCCAAAAAAGGTCGAACATTTTAACACGGTGTTCCAGGATCTGTGGGATGATATTTGATTCAAAATTACGACATATCAAGCAACATGAAAACCAACCTTGTCCCATTATATATATATATATACATATATTTATTATTATATTATATTATATAAATATAGGTAGGTAGGTAGGTAGGTAGATAGATAGATAGATAGATAGATAATGATAGATAGATATATAGAATTATATAGATATATTTGTATATTTATCTATATTATATATGAGACTCTGGCAATCAAACATGGCAATGGAAAATCCTCCATTTATAGATGATTTTCCCATGAACACCTCCATTTATAGAGGATTTCCCAGCTTGCCACGTTTGAGGACACTGGAGGGTACGTTAAAAACCGATTTTGGGTTTGCCATATCGTTGACTCAGCTGACAGCAGCTGGGATCTGACCACTTGGAATCCCGCAATCCAGGCGATTCAATGCAATCAGCCCGACACTGCGGCCAGTGATCTTTGCAAGGCGAGTCGTTGAGGCCCCGTTGGGTGGGAAGCAGCGAAGCACGGCTTGGACAACTGGATCCATTTGGATCCGATTATTTGATAAAGATGATATCTGGATTCGATTTTTTTTGGGATAATATCTGATTATCATTATGTTAGTGAGTATTGCAGTGCACATATATATATATATATAAAAATGTGTATGTATATATATATATATACATATGATACTGTGACCCTCCGGTGGCATCAAGAGTGGCTAGCAAATCCCCCATTTACTTCGACAATGTTCCCATTGAAACCTCCATTTAGTTCGGGGAGTTTCCAACAAGCCACGTTTGATTATCAGAGGGTAGAAGATGTTAGTACATATTGCTTGCAAGTGCATATATATATATACATATATAATATGATTGTGCTTGTATAGTGTTCTTATGCTATGCAGCTTCTAGTTTTGAACCTCAAGCATGCATATTCGCAGCTCCCGAAAACAAAGATAGAAAAAGTATGAAAAAGCAATTTGTCACTCTCTTCCTTGGAGATAGAATGGTTTTCTCGTTTTGGGACTTGCATCAGATGTAAATATTTGCTAAAGATGGCCTGGCAGAAATTCGTCAGGGTGAGGGTCTATGACGACCAAAGGCCTCGACGTCAGGTGACGTGAATATGATGATTTGCAGAATGTTTGCTCATGGGAAATGATTCCCAAGTGATATTTCAATATATATATATATATATATCAATATATATAGTTTGGATTCGTTAATTTTTTGTCAGTCTGGCTACAGGATCATTGGGCATCACGGCTTTCCGAGCCACTGCCAGTGTTTTCTCCCAGCCGGGGGAATGATCCCCATGAGTTTGGGCCCTCAAAACCTGAATTCAACGGCATGTTCTGATTCATATCTACATCCCAGAACAGGTTAAATGTAAGGAAACAGGACATAAACAGAAATAGACCATATTCTTGGTGGGCAAAAACACCGGTTTCCTCCTAGCAGCGCGGTTGCAGGATCCTCCGCGCCGTGGTCATTTTCCGTCCGCCACCGTGCGGTGCGGGCGAAGGGCTATGCTGGTGGCGCGGGATCAGAAGCTGCTGTGTTTTTTTTTGGGGAAGTCAAGGAGACACGAATGGTGGTTTCTGGTCCCGCAATGCTCCAGCACTTATGGGTTGAAAGCGACGACTATGGGTCAGTGGAGTGCACCGGGCTTTGGCTGTGGCCAGGCATTTTCGTGTAGCTACGCTTTCAGCAGCCACGAGCCTATAAATCACTGTGCCCATCAGAGAATGCGACGTAGCTATGGAACATGGCCCATTTAGTTCGATGTTTGACCTCTTAAAAGAGCGTATTTTCATGTCTTCTCTAGGTTTGAAACTGCAACAAATGAGCCCAGACATGACCCAACCGCAGGGCGAGTCCATAGAGGTTGCAACTGCCGAGCCTCGATGTGCACCCTTTCGCCCACCCTTGCTAAGCCTTGGGTTGCCCAAAAGAAACGCCCAGTGAGAGCCGTGGATTTCTGCCCCCTGCTCAACGAATTTGGCTTAGCACTCCGTAGCAGCGAACAACTTCACCAACAAAAATTGCCCTTTTAAGTTTTTGTCCATGCTCGATTTCAGGGCTGTGAACTGTGAACATACCTGTAATTTTCCAAAGGCTTAGCGGAAATTCGGCCCCAGCAGATGTTGGATCTGGGCTCTTCAGACGTCCAGAAGCCCCGGAGACTGTACTGGACGACCAAGCCTCATGAACGTTACAACGAGTGGGGGAATGTGCAGCAAGACGTGTGATAAAAATGATGCAGCAAGTGGGTGACATAGGCTTTTGATCCACCAAAACTTGTTGTCTTACAACCTTCGGATCTCCCAAGTTGGTATGAGAATCCTAGCCAACCTATGATTTGTCTCAGCTTGGAACCATACACCTGGCCCAAACGGTGAAGTTGGGCGTTTCTCTTTTGGGCTGTATTGGCCAAGGTGGCCACAGTTTCACAAGCGGTTAGCCGCACCAGTTCCAGGGTTTAAAGGTGCCATTTCATCATAGTTCATCATATTCCGATTGATTTCTGGGGAATTTTTAGCCACCAAAACAGGAGGGATACAAACTTTTTACTGTACATGGCTATCAGTTTTTTTCCATCATGTTCTGGTGCAACATGTGGATTCAATCGATCAAACCCATGGGAATTCATTGCCAAATCACTGCATTGAGCACTCACCGCCCTGGAGTGGTGAGACATTCGTTCGCGGCAAGAGCGGCATCCAGAAGAGAACGCAACAGCGAGCAGCAAGTAAGAGGCGGCGGTGTGTTGGGATGTTTGCAGGGTGTACTGATGTATACACGTATATACTGATATACGCGCATGGATGGTCCGTTTTTTTTGGGGTACAGCATGGTACAGCCAAAGGAGTGAAGTGGATAGCTGCCCTTCGGAGAGGAGTCTACTGGTCAAACATTTCAAAATGGAGGGTGCCCTTAAAAAGAAGCCAGAAATGCTTGGTGGCTTCCAAGATTGATTCCGCAAAGGTAGGCCCACCCTACTCATAAGTTGGCTTACCACCTTGGCTACCACAAATCCAACAATTAATCTGCTTATGAACGAACTCAGCTAACCAATTGGGCCACCACTTCGTTGGGACGTTTGTTATAACTTTCACATGGGAAGCTTGATAGCTAAAATAGTTTAAATATGTTTAGACTAGAAATGTTAGTTCATTTATTTTTTTTGAGGCCACAACTGGTGATGACTTCATACCTGTCACATACTCATATACAATCTACAATCCGCAGAATCCGCAGTCCACAATCTATAACCTACATAGTTGCATATACATTACATATGTACAAGATATTGTACTTAGACACACACACATATACATATATCATATATACATACATCCACACACACACATATATATATATATATACATACACACACACACATATATATATATATACATACAATCATATGCATAGACATGCATAGACATTCGCACATACATACACATAATTACTACAGGGTAATTCCCAAAGTCTGCTCTTGACAGATTTCTTTCACATCTCCGGTGGTCTTTGGGGGCGAGCCGTGAATGTTCCAGAGCGTTGCTGGCCACGTTGCCGTTCTCGTGGCTCAGGTTGTTGGCAAATGTTGGAGGGTAGCCATCAATCAGATTGCACAGATGTTCAACAAGGGTGCATGATTCGATACCTCCCCAAGCCATGCTTCGAGCATGGTTCGACCCGTTGCCATGGTAAACACCCATGTTGGGACCCCGGCAGCGGTGCAACTTGAAGCACATCCTGGCAGTGTAGCATGGGTAGCAGGGTGCCATGTGCCAGCCAGATTTCCTGTGAAGCATCCAAAGTTTTGACCCAATACCTACTGGCAACACATGTCGTGAGAGACCCAGCAAGCGCAGCTTTGCCTGTCACATTTCTCCCTGGCCCTCTCTGCCATGTGTAAGCGACAGCAATGCCCGTGGGCTGTTGCTACTGGGACTGGTCCGGTGTGCAGCCGTATAGCTGAAGCAGGCGTGGATTCACAACTCTGGATGAATTGCAAGGTGAATGGTTGGTCAATGAATGGCTGAAGGTTTAAGATGGTGTACCCTCCGGTAATCAAAGATGGCTTGCTGGAACATCTCCAATTTATAGTCTATAGTTGATTTCCCGGTTAAAACCTCCATTTCATTCGGGGATTTCCAGTTGCCATGTTGGACTACCAGAGGGTAAGCTTTTTGATGTCTGTGATAATCCCACTTCAGCACAGTTCTTTTCATGTTCTTTCTATGTGGCCAGACATGGAGGAACATGTCCTTCACCCACGAAAAAGAAAGCGTGCATACTGTATATACATAAAACTGGATAGATTATCAGGAACCCGCTACGACATCACCTTCATTTCAGGTTAGTGAATTGATAATTCATTGAAATCAAAGGGTAATCATTTAAGCTTTGCCATGTCCCCACTAAAGGGGGCCGGATTTCGCCCGTACTGATTGATGGGATCTGCAACAAGAGCCGCGGACCAGGGCGGCAATGAAGAGCTTCCCGACATCGAGTAGCTTGAGCAAGCCTGGAGGTTGGGGGGCGAGGGCGGGCAGCGGGCAGGAGTTTCAATAGCCCCACCAAATTTGGAGCAGCTCAACGGTGGCATTGCGGCGATGGCGCGTGCCGTCTTGCGATGTGTGCTTTGACGGTAAAGGTGTAGCTCCCATTGAGCAACTGATGATTCCCAGCTTCATATTCAACACCCCCCGAATGGTCCCAACGATATGATTTCAACCCTTACACCCACCATGGTTTCTGGGTGGTGTTTAATAGGCACGGGGGATGGGGTTATAAAGTTCCCATCATATTAAATTCCCAGTTAAATCTCATTAAGTCCCATTAAACCACCATGAAACCACCGTTAAACCACCATTCAATTGACCTTAGGGGTGACGCTTCGACTGCTATGATGACCCCCTTACAAGCTGCCTGCTTGTGAGATGGCGAGCCAGTTGGAGCCATCAGGAGTTTCCCAATCACATGAGAGTTCAGCGTAAGTCGTAAGTTATTTATTTCTGGGGAATTTTGAACTTCCCTTGTGGATGCTTCAGAGGAAGACCTGGTCGCTGCCTTAGCTTGTTGGAGTTGAAAAAGATACTGGGTCTCTTGTTGAAGGATCATCAAGTGAGTGATTGGCTGGCCAATGGACATGGCGGATGGTTGTTTATGGTTGGAACCCCCATGTTTTGGTCTGTTGATACACATCCAGAATTTAAGATAGACCCCCCCACAGTATCAACGAACCCAAACCCATATTAAGGGTGTCCATTCAAGAATAGTGAGCGTTCACATGCCATCATTCTGGACTTAGATCAAGGTGGATCAACAATTGCTTCAGCCGCGGGGCCCACGCCAAGACGATTTCGCTGATCCCATCCCTGTGATGGCAGATTTAAGCATCACACATGGAGGTTTAAAATAGACCAATGACATTCTGACAGTCATGAACTTGGGATCTATAGGCAGATCTAGCCAATAGAACGTTAAATACTCTGCATATGGTCCCTAAAAATGACTAGGGCCAATACGTGCCAATACTAAACCAGGGGTTTCTGGAAAAGGCTGAACGGATTAGCCGGAGCATACCCCCCAAAAGACAACAGCCACTTAGCCAATCCAGTGCCAACATGCATCAAAGATGTCACATGAGTGCAAACACACCAGACAGCAGCCATCATTGATTTGTTTCGGGGCGTCATGTGGGTGATTGCGTGTTACAACTCTGGACACACCCGAAAGTATGTGCAAGTAACACCCTGACATGACCTCCTTTTGAAACTTCTGATAACTGAATCACAAAATAGGAAAATGATTTAGGATGAAATGACCCATGTTCACTTTTTCATGTTGTGCTCAATATTTGTTCAACGTGCTGAAGTTTCCATCCGCCTATCCCGCCGGGGGAGCTGGTTTCTCAGAGATGGGTTGCTCCCATCCAGCTGATGTTCTGGACTCTCCCAGTAGTTGATTAGAGGCGCCCCGCCCAAGCAAGCAATGGTTAAATGATGCTAACTCTACCCGGTAATTTAACAGTTTCCTATGGCAATGGAAAAAATCCATTCAATTCGATGATGAAATAGTAAGAGATGTTATTTTCCATAGTCATGTGAAATTAGCAAAAGATAGATGATGGTTCAAATGACGGATTTTCATATGGCAACTGATGATAAATGATCACCAAACTTGGCTCAAATTCTCCCTGAAAGGGACAAGATCAACCCGGATTCTCATGGATTTTCCATGGATTTCCACGCAGGCACCAAGGAGAAGCTGCTGAAGCTGATCAGAAGTCATCCAGCCTGTGCCTTTGTGGAATTGAGGTATTTTTTGTGGAGTTTCCACTGGGTCACTGGGGATTATCCGCAGTGACAACCTCAGATTTTGAGGCCTGAAAGATGTTGAAACGATCAATCAGCCCATTTTTAAAGCTTGGAATTTACCACATGGAACTGGGAGAGGGAACTGGTCAGAGCCGGCCATAGAGTAGAACCCAATTGGTCACCCCCAAGGGCTGCAATGGCGATGACACTTCACCTCGTGGTGGGGCATCCCGAATTCATCTCCAAACCAACTAAATCCTTTCCAGACCATTTCCGACATTTCCGATGTAAATCATACCCCAAGAATTTCCGAACAGATTCCATGTAACCTCAAAAAATATCAATCTAAGTCAATAGAAATCTTTTCCAAATCCTGCCCACGTCACGTCTTTTCTCTTCCCAACTCCTTAGCGCCTCGGTGTCACTGCAAGGTGTGTTGGCTCTTCGGCTTGATGTGACGATGCGGATCTCAGATGAGGCCATTTCATGGGGATTTCATGGGTATGAATGTGGAGCCAACCAATTAGCCTCTGTCATTGGATTGGTTAATGGGAAAATTTACAGGAAACACCTATATTTCATAATAGGAAAATCCGTGCTTTCCTGTGGATTTTCCCTTAAACCAATCCAATTAGCCTCTGGTATATTAACAGTTCGACCCTGAGAATAGCTATTTTTAGAGGAAACGAATCTTCCAATCCCGATGAATGCCAGGGTCTATGTTGATTTACCAGAGGGTAATTACATCCAATTGCCCTCTGGTAAACTAACATAGCGAACTGGAAAATCACCATGTTTAATGGGAAAATCAACGAACTAAGTGGCCATTTTGAACAGCTATTTTGATATAACCAGAGGGTAATATTAATTAATATCAATTAATCCTTTTTATGATTTTGTAGGGCTGTGATGCGTCTGATAGGATATTCTGATGGGAATCTGATGATTCCAAACGGGGGGAGAGTTGATACAATGGGGGTTGATGTATGTGAATGTCATCCACCGATCATATTCAATACCCCCAATGACTGGGCTAAACGAAGAGATCAAATACTGAAGGTCTTCGTTTGGCTTGTATTTAATCTTGAAGGGAAGGGATTAGTTTGAATCACCTTGATGAATTGATACAATTTGAGAATTGAAGAAGGACACAAATTGCATATCTTGATGAATTGTGATGAATTGGGAAATGAAGAAGAGCGAAGAGTCTTGCCAATCATGGCAGATATGCTTGATAGTTGTTTGCTTTTTGGCATAACCATGGGTTGACATGTATGCAGTCACGATGTTGGAAGTATCGCTGAGGGAATGATGTTCTTTTGAAAGCAACCCATTTTTAGGAACTTCATCCCTAATTCGCTCTAGATGCCGGCTTGAAGTGTGGGCCAACTTTTCTAGCGTGAGAAACAATAGAGCACTATAGTCACTACAGACCTATAATTTACCGTGATGCAGTTCATTTTTTGTTTGATATCATTGGAGGGATGCCTCCCGTCCCGTTCCACGTTCTCAGGACATTATGGAAGCCTTAGCGAACTCCGCCGACAATCTGGCTGCTCGTCCAGCAAAGTCTGGGACTGGGTATGCATTGGCATGCTATGAGCTGCGGGATCTAGTGTGGGATCACCCCACTCGTACATAAATTGGTGGGTATTTACTGGGCGAAGTCATGTTCAGTTCTCAATGGCGCCGAATTGATACGAAACAAAACGACGTATCAAGGTGCTACAGCAGAGTCACTCTCTGGATCTAGTTGAGGTTTGTCTGGGGCAAACACCTGGATGGTGACGCCTGGTGATTTCATGTTCTCAACTATATAACGTGATCTGATAAAGTAAGACTAGCAAGACATTGGGCCGAAGAACCAGCACTGAGGTGAGAAACTATGAGAAACTGGGGTGAGTGGCTGGTGGTTTCAGCTGACCACATTTTTAGCTCCTGGGCACGGTGAACATTTCGACTTCCGCCCGTGCTTCCCGCTTCAGGACATCGACTTTAGGGAGAGGATGGTGCCGGAGGAAATCATCCAAGAGATTTTGAATTTGCGCCTTGGAGCACGTTGTGGTATTCCAGTGGTTAGGAGGAAGCAGTGAGCTATGGGTATCATGCTATCCATGTTGCTTCTTGTATGGGGAGCTAAAGAGCTACCAAGAGTTTTCTGACCACATGATAGATGAGGCGAGGTGAGTTGGGCAAACCTGTCCAGCTGAGAATCAGCTGGGCAATGGGGATACCTCCTGTGTCTATCCACTTTCTTTTCATCTACCCTGTGGTCATTTGACAGTCTACCCTGTGGTTATTTGACATAGCTGCGGAACATCACCATTTTCAAGTTCGGTAAACCCTCATGTTTATCACCTCTGAATGCCTCATTTTCCAGTTCGCAAACTGTAAAGAATATCCTTCAATTTCCAGAGGGTAACGCCGGAGCACCGTGATTTCAAACAGATCTTACGGTGCAGTTCCCCCCAAAAAATCTCGCCATGTGGGGCTCAAAAGGTGCGACCAGGCGCGCAGTGTCAGCGGTGCTATGACCATCCAAGTGGTGGAAATCGTGGTGAAATCCTTGGGGTGTAATGGGGTATACGGAATAGAAACTACCCTGTGGTTATTTAAAATAGCCATGGAAAATGGCCCAATTATAGATGATTTATAGTGATTTACCTCTTAAAGATGGTGGTTTTCCATGGCGAACTGTTAAATGACCAGAGGGTAAAGATTATGATGATTTGGATCTTAGCTTTGGGGGACATGGATCCCATCTAAGTTTGTATCCATGTCGAGCGATCCGAGGCTACGGGGAAAAAAGGACATAGCAACAAGACATGGCAGGTGGGTTGGTTGTGAACCCGATGGATGATGTAAAACGATCAAACATTACCCCCAGCCGTGGAGACGATGCGATGTGAAGACGATGCCCAGGCGCTTAGAAGCGCGAGCTGAAGCTGCACTCATGCTGCTTGGCTTGGTTTTTTCTACTCCCCGAGCGGGCAACGTTTTGCATCTTTTTCTTATCTTACGACTGTACCCGTTGGTGAAAATTGAAGATTGGGGCATGATGAAAATATCTGAACATCCTCCATATAGGTGATGATTCAGAATTCTTAGAGTTGTTGGACATGGGGATTTCCAGTTGCCAATTCTAGTAGCAATAGGATATGGCCTTTTACAATGTCTTTGTCCTTGGTGAGTGGTGGGGTCGTTTTCTTCAATGGACTCCTGAACATGTTAACTGTTTCTCTGTTTGCAAAGCTGGGAAGTTCAGATGTTGATAGGAAGCTTGAGACCAAGCTTGTAGTTCTCCCATCCATTTGTGGATTTTGTGAGTTCAGCAGCTGCCGGGAAGCGGACGCCCCAGACCAGAAAAGCCTCCGGTGTTCGAGGCATGGTGTGATGATGAAAATTGGCCATTTGGAGATAGATTTGCATGTTTGATATCGATATTTTCCAGGCGGCCAGCTTTTGAATTCCAGTATATTAAGATACAGTATATAACCATATGAAGCAACATGAAGCAACAAACAAAGAAAAATCATGGAAAATCCTAGCGCATCTGGGGATACTAACACAGTCCTACTTCGACTTCTACCCTGGATAGTGACCCATGAAGAACGGCCTAACATCCCAGATATGCTTCGGTCATATGGATCGTATGGTTATGAACAAACGGCTTCTGGGACCCACAAATGCCAAGATCCTGTGGTTCCAGCAAGTTGTTTTCCGCTGATATCCCCCATTTTTGGTTGATTGGATGGCAGAAAATATGCATTGACGACCACCTGTCCCTTGGTAGATGCCATGTGTAGATGAGATTTTACACCTTGAACATGCTGAGCTTCTAAGAATTTCCAGCCTTAGCCAGCTCAGATTCTCAGTGGAATCAATAAGCACACCATGACCAGGAATCCACTTTGACTTTGCATTTAAGAAAAGAAGATTATCTACGTTGGCATTTCGTATATTTTTTATTTTTTTCTGTTTGTGTCACTGTTTCGCTAGCGTCCCCTAAGTAGCCAGTTTGGTTCCAGCACCACTGCATANGCTATAAATCATCAAAATGATGCTTCTAGGTCAAATTTGAATGTTTTTGTGCATGAAAGCCTCATTTGAGCGTTTTTTAGGGTCATTTCATAGTCATTTTTTTCTCCAGCGGTCCAGCGGTCCAACTGTCCAACTGTCCACCCATTCCCTAGGCCCTGACCAGCCGTTTCCTTCTGCGCTGCGGAGCCATACCTTCTCTTTGCAGGCCAGCCTTGACCGGGACCATTGTGGATGGGAGAATGATGGCAGCATTGACCATGGACCATTTGAGGGGCCTTGAGACATCCCACACATTCACACCACCATTGCTGCCCTTGTTTGCCCAAAGAACCTCTCAGCCTGGGTCCTGTGGTCCTGCGGTCCTTGCCGTCCGGTCCTG
>BGPT01004152.1:0-11115 GCA_003297045.1 Symbiodinium sp. clade C Y103
ATTCAACAAGGATGGGAGACTGATCAGGCGGACATCAATCGCACTTTTCTCTATGAACCGCTGTGCAGTAAGTGTTCTTGAGCCAATACACCGACATGGCGTATATGCTCAACATGCACATGGTGTGCCGTTGGGGTTCTATTCACACCNCTATGAACCGCTGTGCAGTAAGTGTTCTTGAGCCAATACACCGACATGGCGTATATGCTCAACATGCACATGGTGTGCCGTTGGGGTTCTATTCACACCTGGGATACATCCACGATGTGTTGATTGTATCATTAGTGTTTTCTAGTATTGACATTGATTTGCATATTACATGTATTTTTCACATGTGGATTCAGTAGATTCATTCAACCCACTGTTGGATTCCCAAATATATAAGACCAAATCCATGACCTATGGATCCCAATTACTTCCTGGGAGGGTACTGCTGGAACCATATAGAGATCAGCAAAAATATTGCCAGATATTCACCATCAATTCCATATATATATATATATCCACATTATACGTTCAATCCCTATTTTCGTTGGTCAAATTCCACATCTAAGGCCATGTTGATGTAATTTACCACAGAATCCTTTTAAACAATTTTTTGTGTTCTTCGCTGCCTGTCTTGAGCTTAAAGAGGCCATATCAACGACTAAACGTCAAGCTGGGGAATCACACACAAACAGGTCAAGAGAACTATATATGGTTGAATTCAATTCTATTCATGATTAATCATGTTGCCTTTGTGAGCCTCCCATGAAATCTTCCCACTCTGGTCCTCCACAGCGTCCGTGTCATCCGCATCAGGCGCGGCGACGTGACTCCACTGCCGAGCAGGGCGATAGCCGTACCTCAGAGGAATTCGCCTCTAAATCTTGGATTCATATCATGGTCAATCTTTGGTAGTCCACAAAAACGTTTATTTTTGCTGGTTCTGGTTGTTTTCCATTTACAGCAAAAAAAAAAACTGAAGGATGAAACTACCTATCCAAGGTTGGGGATGGTATCATGGGAGTCATAGTGTATAATCTGATGTGGTAAACATCAATAACCATTCATATGCCTCAGCTCATCATCGCGATTACACCAGCCAGCAACTGGTACATGGTAATTGGTTCACAACTAATCAAAGTTAGCCATCATCCCCTTTTCCACACTACTATAATTAGTTATAAGAATAACTCATTTGTAGTGTGGAAAGTATACTCAGTTATAGCCCTCTTCCCCACTAGAAAGATTCCATTAGTTCATAACCATCTACAGGGCCTTCCAACTTTGCCATGACGCTCCGGCCGCACCGCTGCTGTATGCTGGAGGACCTTGAAACCGCGTTGGCAGTGGGATTTCACCAGGGGTTCACCATGAAAATCCCTAGTTAACCAGGGATTAAGCCGGGATTAACCAGGAACTACTCCATTTTTTCCTGATTAGCCGGGGTTTTTTGAGGTCTTGTAAGCAGGACAATTCAGATCTAACCCTGATTTAACAATGAAAAAAGAAGGGATTGGACCCCCAAGATATGGGGTTTGAATGTCCGTTTGGTAAAAACATGTTGAGGGCTGGTAAGGTATAACACATATTTATATAATAATATATATATATATGTGTGTTGTCGTTTGCCTAATTATTAGCTGTTCAATGAGGATGAACCCTCTTTTTTAAGTAATCAACCTGTGGGAAAAGGACACATCACAACAGCGTGGAGAATTAGTGGGGCTTCAATCTTCCATAAACGGAATTTCGTCAGATGTAATTGGTTTGATATTTGAGGATCCCCAAATCAACCACCAACTATATCTAATTATCAGGGATTCTTTTAACCTAATATATACATGGGAGTGAACGAAGAAAACTCCATGCACTTTTGACCACCACAACAGGAGGAGTACTGTAAACCCTGAATTGGACGGTTTAAGAAATATTCTTGTGAGCGCTCTCCGTGTTTCTGTTGCATTCTGCCTTAAATGTTGGGCTCGACTAAAGGGATGAATCGTCTACCAAAATGTTACCAAAGTTAAGGATGCCAAGCTTGTCGACTCAAAGTTGAGTCTGTCTTCTCCCCACTGATGTATATATTTAAAGAAAAAACATACCGATATTGATATGCCGTGCTATTCATTGTGATATGGAAAATCGACCACATCATATAGATCATTTCCTCACTTGGAAAAAACTTTGGGTTTTCCATATCATTAATAGTTTACCCCAGGGTACATGGAAATCAAACGAGGGTTCTCAGACTTGCTTGAGCCATATCCAAGTAAAGGAAGGAGTACTCCCTGATAGAAATGGTCAAAGCAACCACAAATCGTACTTGCATGTGAGAATATCATCAGGATACATAGATGACCCTGCACAACAAAAAATAGCTGGTTAGGTTGGTATATGTTGACTTATAACAATCTATAATCTATAACATATTATAACACCCCCAAAAAGGATAGAACAGTAGGTCTTCACAATTAAAGATTTTGAATTTACCATAATTTACAAACAACATATCTTCTTTGGGGGTGCTGCAATACGGTTTTCTCCGTCGGATTTTCCCACCTTGAGGCAGAGGGTGATGTAAAGTGCCTGCCATCAAATCATGTGGGATCCCCAGTCGTCACCATGGGTTTCAATCTCCACATGGTCATCCATGACTTGGATGATTTGGGGGTACCTCCATTTTAGGAAACCTCCATATAGTCATCCTGGAGCAGAATATGGAAATGTCAAAAGAAAACACAAAAACGGGGATAATATCAAAGAATGGAAATCCCCATTTTGAACCATCTGAATTTAGGGGTATCATGAGGTATCTGATTTTTCAGGCCCAAAATAGATGTCAAACGATTTCAAATGGCTGTCGTTCCCAAAAAATGTAACGTTAAGTATATATTGAACCCATCGCAAAGATGAGGCATGATGCCCTGGATGTACTTGGTTGTTATATAGTTACCTTCATGTATCCAAGTACGAGTCAGTGAGTGTATCTGATACCCCTCCACGATGTTCCATCGTTAAAAAACCGGTGGATATAGCCATAGCTGCCATAGCTTTGACTGGTTGACCTCCTAGCAGAGATCAAATCACCATCTATCTGATAGGTTGGAACTGTTGAAATGGTACCGTTGATGCTGGTACTCTTCGAAACTTGATTTCGGCATCTTCACAACTGCATTGTAACTCTTTTAGCATCAAATGATGGGGATTCTCATGCTGCGTCAGCATACACCGTGCAACCCAAGGAATCGCCGAAGTTCTGGTTTTCACCATGCCTTTTGCATCCTTTTGCGGCAGAAAAAAAGCATCTGCCACATAGCTATATCACTCATCTTATTTGATTATTTCCAGAAACAAAACAAACTTCTATGATCTATCAAGGAAAACAGGCTTGATATGGTTTGATACTCAACCTGTTCTCCGAAAATCGAATGGCTTGTCAAACTCAAAGTAGCCAACGGTTCCCATTTGTTGGGGTCTGGACCACTCCGGCTCCGGCCTGGCCAAGTGAAAAGTAGGACCTGTCAGATCTGACAGGAAGCATTCGGAAGGGAACCCAATTTGGATTTCACCACCAAGCATTGGGATGTATAGTTGATGTGATCAGAATGTTGGGGATCTGCCCCTTTAACCAGCAACAGCAAAGGATTTAAGCGTGGACATGGTGGATTCAAACAACACATGTCTGTGTTGATTCACATTTCACTAGGTCGTTTTATAACTTGCCGACTCCCATCCGGGGAGGCCTCTGAAATGCAAAACAAGGATGGCACAATCGAAGTGGCCCGGCGAATTGTGATGTGTGATTCATTTATGTTGGTAGCATCATCATAGTTGCTGATGCATTCACCACAATGTAATCACCCAAGAGTGATGTTGAACACACTTTCGCAAAATATTCACAATTGGAAAACCATATGAAAACATCAAAGTATAGTCCCAAAAAATTAGAGAAAGCATCAAACATGGCAAAACATGAATGTATCATCAGCATGATCCCACTCTGTTTCCATTGCACAAAGAGCTTCATTTCGCACCCCCCAAATCATCCGCCAACCCGATCGCATCGCCTCATTGCACTCAGAACATGAACGTCAACACGAGTGGTTCGCGGCCCTCAGAGGTGGCGGCCGGCAGCACCAACTCCTGGCGAGACGTCTGTCCAGCCCGCTACAAGCAACAAACATATGGAGCTTGCAGAAATGAGGGGGAATTATCAAAAATGAATCGACATCCTCAACAAAACATGATAATTTCAAAGATTGTGGTGATCTTATCCCAAGAAAACGACATGTGGTTTAAATAAAACACAATAAATTAATAAAACATATTTTGATTATTGACCCTAAATCACATCCCTTTTTTCTTAGGACACGAGGTACAATATGTACTGTATCTACAACCCACAGGATCCCCCCGTCCTTGGACGCTCCCCGTGAAGGGCCTGGTTCAACCACCTGAGTGCAATCGGAATCACGGTGAAGTCACTAAAACCAGCATAAACGACCATTTCATATGCGGATACGACATGATGGTAGAATGATGTTTGAATCTATTTGATGGGATAGTCGTTTCTTGGGATGTAAAATCAGGGACAATCACACATATACTATATTTGTTTAATGGGGATAAGGATGATTCACCGGCATTGTCTTGATTTCGGATGCCCAACTTCAGACCACAAAGGTGTTGCCTGCCAATGTGCATCTCTTGTTGACCATCCACCAAACTGTCGATGCATTGCAAGGACCCAACCTGTGGGAAGCACAACAAGAGACCCCAGTCTTCGGTTTCAGGTTCCCAACACAAAGTGACGTACATAGATTGTTTCTTGATTAGAAGTTACAATCTAACTATCCATGATTATCCACGCTAAAAACCATGATTTTACATCATTATCTATGATTTACATTGATTTACTACATTGCATGCCTACCACTGGCCAACCACGTCATATTGTGCCAGTCGCCACCCCCCAAAACAACTCAGCCACGCTGCTGCGGCTGCGCTTTTCCCGACGTCGCGGCGAGACGCCAAACCCGCGCCGTTTGGCGTGCTTTGGCGAAGCGCAAAAAGCGTCGGTTTCCAGTGCTGGAAACCAAAAACCGCGCTCTTGATGTGTAGGTGGCTGAGCTAAGAGATATTGATGAAGATTTAGATTAATGGAAAATGGCCTATCTATATGTAGCTATACAATAAGCTAATGGCGATGGAAAATGGATGAACATGGCCAGTTGTAGATGATTTACCGCTTCACCATGGTGATTTTCCACAGCTATGTTAAACTAGGCCTTAAACTACCAGAGGATGGCGAGACTTCTCATAGACTTCTCAATTGACCTATTCAAAGGTTGGTCTTCATCCCATGGTTATACTGTATATGCTTCAGCAATCTTTGTGGGTCAAGTGAAAGTCATATATAAATCACGAATCATGAGATTGATTGCCTGCGATCCGCTTGGTGCTGACCAAGTTACACGTTACATCACAATCCAAAATATCGGACATTTGACTCTTGGACTACGGCCCACTTTGGGGCTCGGCATCTCAGGCTGGAAGTGGATGGGCGTCATTCTCCTAGGCGTGCGCAAAATTGGAGGCAGGTTTCGAAACCATCACCAGCCCCCCCCCAAAAAAAACATGTTGGCAAAATCCTGCTAAATTGGTGATAGATATTGTGTGTTGTTGGGGTAAAGTATACTTGTATCATGAACCATGGGTGATGAAAGTGTGTTGATTTGTGTAAAACATTGTAAAACATGGCAACACATGGCACACGGATATAGATGGATCATATTTTCAATTTCAAACGGTTTTACTGCTATTCACCCTCTGGTAAACTAACATAACTATGGAAGATTACCATTTTTGATGGGAAAATCCACTATAAATATGGTCATTTTCAATAGCTATGTTAGTTTACCAGACGCTAGTTCAGATGTGATTTACTGTCATTTCCTAGAATGAAACGGGGGACTTACGAAGCCCCACACAGCACCAAAATCCTGACGCGTTTTTTTCATTTTACCCTACAGATTCCACCAATTGCAACGGATCTTTGGGGTGGCACCCCCCAATTTTGGCACCATCAAATCTTCTTTGTGAAAATTTGGGAAGCCCAAAAAACATCACCAAGTTTTGCAATATCAGAGACATGGACCGCGACCGTAAAGACTCCTAGATTGATTTCACTACGCAAAATCGCGGTCTAGAATTCACCCTGGAAATGAATGAGATTTGCATGGCTTACTGAGATTACAGTCGACTGTGACTCACAAACGTCAGATGTTTGCCCCAACTCAAACCATCCTGAAACCTTAAAGCGGCCCTTCAAGTTACCCATTTCCACCGAGCCACGCCAACTGGTCCGAAGTGTGCAGACCAAAATTCACCTGACATTTTGAAAAAGATACGGATGATGACACGGGGAAGCATCCGACAAGAATTTCGCCAGATGCTGACAGGGAATGCGTTTCAAATTCCATGTGGCTCACCGGTTCCATCTTGGATTCTCATGATCACCGTCAGCAAAGCTACTCCCCAAAATTATCATCAAAACTTGGCACCACCATACCCAATAAGGACAACTAGGGTAACTAGGGTGTACGGTAGCTGGAAAATTACCATCAGATTATTCCCAGCAGGACGCATTAGAATCCGGATAAACATGTGATGGACGGTCTGAGGAATTCAGATACAGTTTCTCCAGAAGTCCTGGAATTTAGGGAGTGAAAGGTGTCAGATTGTTTGTTCTGCTGTCTTTTCATTTCGAGATATTTTTTTGTGGGGTATGAGGTAGCCAAGTCCTTGTAAATGTGCTATCACTATGCTGATTTGGCTGTTGATATTTCTTTTCAAGTGTTGTTTATTGTTTTAGGTCTTCGAAGTGATATTGTTCATTAGTTTCTGAAAAGGTATGAACAGGATGAGTTCCATTCATATGCCACTACCTATGCAAGGATCATGTCGCCAAAAAAGGGAAAACCAGCAAATGCAAACAAACTGTAAAGATCCAGTCACCCTTCAGTTGGAAACATTGATGATATTGATGATCATTTTGGATCAGATCAGGAAGTTGTAAGGGATGATCACAATGCATAATTTTTGCTACATTTCTAAAATATATATTGGTGGCTTGTCCCACAGATGAAATACCAATAAAAATAATATTAGGTGTTTATCATGGCATGTATCCCAATATATCCTGATTCTTGGTATAACTCAAGTTTGAAAACACATCTGAAATCTGCTTCACCAGTGCAGATTGGCCACCGCTTTTGATGTCATTCGGGTCTCCAGGTGATTTGAAGCACGGGGGCAAGTCTGAGGCCTGCGCGCGCCCGGGTGCCAGCAGAAAGTGATGTCATGGGAATAGGATAAAACCGACGCAAATAGAGGGATTTTCATAGGATTTTACCGACAAAAAATGTGATTTATCGGGGTTTCATTGCCAAAAATGGCGATTTAATTAGATTTAATGCTCGTTCAACCATATCTAATCAACAACAATGGTGATGTGTAGTGTTTTGATAGTGTTTTTGAAATCACGATCATGGCCATGACTTAATTCTTGGTTACTAATGATTATTGATTGTTATTCTTGTTTCTGTTGCTATTGTAATTCATCACCGGTATCACTTTTTTGTGTTTCGCAAAACCAACCACGTCGGACGCACAAAACCGGCAGCCGCTGCGTAAAAAACGTACGTGCTGCCAGGTTGGAGCGACAGATTTCAGCCATGATTTGACGGTCAGAAAAGCCCAACATGGAGAGAACCCTGTGGTTATTTAACATAGCCATGGAAAATCCCCTATAAATGGAGGTTTAATGGGAAAATCATCAAAAATTAACCATTTTCCATGGCTATGTTAAATAACCAGAGAGAAAGTGGGAGGCCGTACCCTCTGGTTATGACTAACAGTTCGCCATGGAAGCCATGGCCCATTGATGATAAACATGGTGATTTCCCGTTCTGAAAAAGAAGGTGTTTGTCCCGTTCGCAAACTGTTAAATCATAGAGCATAGCAGCATAACCAACAATGAATTGAATTTAGGAAATTATATTTGGATTACTTGGAATACTTTCTGGCAATTCAACATAGATCAACATAGCTATGTAGAATCACAATTCTTAATAGGTCATGCATTTTACAAAGCTTTGTCAAGTCACTGCAGCTTATCATGCATCAATCAGGGGGAGTTTGACCAAATCACTAGACTTTCAAATGGTGCTCAAAAACAATTCCAAAAAAATGGCCGACAATGGTTGCTGAAGAGACTAACATCCGTGGACGAACAACCTCCAATAATTTCACGGATGGAACCATTTAAAACCCTGTAACTACTATGTCGAATGTGTGCCCCACAAGAAATCGCGAGAGAATCTGAAAAAACACACATCTCCATCCATACCCACACCGTGTGATGCTCCATGGAATATTCAGGAACACGAACCATGGCAATGACTCACGGCTCTTGTTATGTTCCCCTATCCACGAAGTATCAAGTATGTCCCCATGAAATTGTTGGTGTTTATCCCCGAAAAACTGACGCCATGTTCCCATCAGATTGCTATCTATCTCTGAAAGATCCGTAAAAAAAAAAAATGTCTTCCTATTCTACTTCAGAGTGCAGTTCCGGATATTTTCAGGTGGATATCCATATTGGACCTCACTCAAAACAAATTGGATATCTCCAACTCTATCTACCATCTGGTAAATTAACATAGACCCTGGCAGTCATCGGGATTGGAAGATGAGTTTCCGCTTCAAATGGGTGATTCTCAGGGTCGAACTGTCAATATACCAGATGGTAGATCACCCATACCCTCTGGTAAACAGCCACAGAACTATGGAACATCACCATTTTTCATGGGAAAATCCACGAACTAAATGACCATTTTCAATAGCATAATAGCTATGTATAGCTATGTTAGTTTACCAGATGGTAGATCTTCACCACAAATCTTGGCTACATGATCCCCATCCCACCGAAGCGTTGTAGTTCTTGATGTTGGAAGGCAGGAAAGGTGGCGTCAGCGTCGTCGTCGTTAGACCTGCCCGGGGAAGTCCCGAGCACCAGAAATGGGGGCGTACCCCCATGACTTAGGACACCTCCATGAGCAATACCCTGTGGTAAACTAACATAACATAACAATACATAACATAACTATTAAAAATCACCATGCTATCAATCGGTAAATCAACTACTATGGCCATTTTCAATAGCTATGTAACAAATTACCAGAGGGTATCAATATGGGAATATATATTAGTTAATTTGTAGTAGCTGAGTTGGTTTTATGACTAGCTGAATTCGATGTTTTATTTATGGATGTTGATGGTGGGTCGATATTTGACACCACCAACATGTCTCATGCAAAACCACTCAGTTGGGGATACAAATGCATATGACATGAAGTGAGTTGAATATAGATAGATATCATTGTATGATCAGGAATTGACCATTAGCAAATAAGGGAATAATGCAATAAATATGTATATACTGTATGCAATGTCTACTTGTTGGTGGCATAGGATGGAGATAAACACACAGTCTGGTCTTAATCTCTTGAGATGAACCACGGAATTCACCATCCGGTATCTTATGATGTTTTAAAGTGCAAATCAATGGGTATATATATAGTATATAATTACATAATATCATACACGTAGTATATATGTATATATAAATTGTATATTCAATACAGTTCTGCAAACCAGATCCAGAAAAAATCAGGACCATAATCATCCACTTAAACAGTCAGTTTTTTTTCTTTTACATGGGGAACCATCACTTAAGGTGGGGTACTTGTTGAGCCAACAGATTTCGGCCAACTAATCGTGAGCCAAACCATGACCGTGGATTACCTAACTGAATAAACATAGATAGACAAGTGGATCAAGAGACTTCATCCGTTTCAGTAGAACAGAACCAGCGAATGAACATAAATTCATGGTCTCGAGTCTTATCACCTGTTGTGATGGTGAAGTGGCCAAAAGAACCCAGAAAATTCCACCTGCGCAAGCGTAACAACAACTCTCACACACCCAAAACTTTGGCGGCTGGATCCAAAGACTTTTCATCCCTTCTTGTCAGAAATGTCGATTCCAATATGTCCTTCATTCAATGGATTGGTGAATGGGAAAATTTTAACCGGAAAGCCCCTGTAATTGATGGGAAAATCCCACGGGTTTCCTGTGAATTTTCCCTTAAACCAATCCAATGATTCATGTTTCCGTGCGGTTCCAGTAGAAACCCAGTACCTGACCGTCGCATCCCTTCTGACGCCTGACCAATCGAAGCCCTTGAAAAAGCTATGCTTTTGCAAGGCCTCCGGAGGTGACGGGCGATGGGATCTTGACGGATGGGGAGCTTCAAAAGAGTATGGTGTCTATCAAAACATACGAAGACCTAGGAATATTGTTTATAATATATCTGGGATATTTAGAATAAATCTTACCTCGTTTCCCTCGTTGGTCAAATCGGTTAGAAGATTTAGTGCCTCGCCTCGTTAAATATCGTTCCAATTTAGTGCCTCGCCTCGTTAAATCCCCTGGAGCGCTGCACCTCAAAAATGTTGTTTTTTCTCTCAGCGACGCTTCTTCACCGGCGACGTGTCTGTTAAGATGTTCGAATAGACTCGCGGAGAGCTGGGCGCTGGCTCCATTGAAACTGCANGGGAAATGAGCTGATGCAACTCCTCCTTGTCTCCCCCTTTGCGAAAAACAATTTTTCAGGCTTGGAAAAATTGTTTTTCGCAATGCCTGTGGCAGGAGTACCAACCCTTGCTGGAGTGAAATCAAGTTTTGCCAAGCAAAAATCAGGTTGCTCAAAATGTTTTCTTGCACTGCCCCGGTGGAATCGGACAATAGTGGCAAATCCCCTTTGTCTGTCTCCGGACAACCAGTGGTCAAATGACCTGTTCTGTCACAAAAAACAATTTTTTAGGTTCCCCAAAATTGTTTTTTTGCGTTTCCCTGTGTTAACAGACCCTTGGTGGACTGAAATCGAGCTTTGCGAAAAAAAAAAAATTGGAACCCGAAAAATTGTTTTTTTGAACACATCCTTGCGCTGCTTGCAGCCCTCTCAAAATCATTCCAAATCAATATTTGGGAACTTCAAAAGTTGTT
>BGPT01004153.1:0-17018 GCA_003297045.1 Symbiodinium sp. clade C Y103
ATGACAGCTCAAGGGCCCTGATGAGCCCAGATGTCAAGGACACTAGATGTGTCACTGATATACACTGCATGATGTACATAGGATGCATGTATCTTAACAGGATGGATGGATAGATGGATGGATAGATGGATGGACAGATGGATGGATGGATAGATGGATAGATGAGGGTCCTGGAGTGGATAGAAACTTGATTCCGTACAATGTTAGTAAGATGGATGTTGTTTTCAAAATTTTTTGTTTTGGAACCTACATAATTGATCCAACATGACAATGGAGAACGATGTAATTGGTGGATGGCTGAATGGAGCTGAACTATGTTGGCTTTTGGGATTTTCCAGAGAGCCTTTTTGGATCGTTGCAGAAGAGATAAAGAATCTTTGGAGATTCCTCAAATGGTTCGCCCAAATGCAAACCTCATTGTCAGATCATTGACATCAGATCAGTTTTCCGTGAAAGGTGGGGATTTACCTCCCAAGCATGTCACACACCCAAAACAAAACCATGGGTCTTGCTGGCGGAGGTCTGGCGCCAGAGGGGTATGAGGTGCGCGGCTGGAGGGTTGATGATTACCATTGGTGACACATGAAAATTGCCACCTTTATCTGAAGATATGGTAAATCCACTGGTCAATGATCATGTTTCCCTACAAGAATCCTATTTGTGGGTATGCCTACTTTTCAGACACAACCATACCAATGGGTTGTTTTGCCGGGGCTACAACTTCTGCCATTTGCGTCGGAGATCACTATGGACGGGGTCGAGGTTGAATCGAAGCTTTCGTGATTCGCAGGGTTTCATCAAGAGATACCACCCAGAGGCGACTGAAAACCATGTGGGCATTTGTTCTGTTTGATTCTCATCCTCCTCCTCTCGATCTCATTTGCGTGATTGAGGATCTTTATGCAATTCAACTTAATATCAACAGAAACAAGAAGATCTTTGCCAAGGTTCAGATTGCGATGAGTCACCGCAAAACAAAAGTCTTTCCAACACATGTATGTATAGATACAATTCTTAGGAAGATGAACATCCAGAACTACCAACTATTCCGACACCAAATGGGGTACAGGGTTTTGACCCATACTTGGGCTTGCTGTTCCAGTGCTGAGTGGTTGCGCAACCGTAGTTTCTAGGGTGTTATATCCCAACTTATGGGTTGATTCACCGGCTATTTCCCTTTAATGAGCCCACCTGCAACCAGAAGTAGCCGGAGATCTTCTCCTAGGACAACAGGAGTCATCGAGGAGGCCTTTGCCGAATCCTTCCTACGGGCAGGGGGACCCAGGGGACCACCAGATTTTCGATTTCGGGGTGAGCGGAAGAGCGTTTTCCAACTTTTGCCCCGAAAAGGTATGTAAAGCCAAGGAGCTGCGAATGGAATAATCATCCCATTTTCAGCAGATTTGTGAATCATCCCCAGAGATCTCCACCGTAAATCCAACAGTTTAGCCTAGTGAAATAAACCAACTTACTTATTGTTGTGGCATTTCCTGCAGCTTTTGGGGTATGCTGCCAACCAAGAATAGGGAGTGGCCCTGACGCTGAGGACAGAACTCAGAAATGTGACCAATCACCAGTCGATTTCATGGGGCATGATGTCCTGTTGATGATCATCTGGCTGTGGGGCGCTGGTTTTAATATGTTTCAATCCGATTTGCAGCTTAAAGATCCCAATTTCAAATGGCTAACCCCCTGTTTCTGTTCGGGAAAGCCATCATTTCGGCTGAGCAAAGCCTCGTTCTGGTTGCTGAACTCCATTTTTGCAGCTCAAATCCCCAACTTCATGAATTTCAGGTGCGCGAAGGGCCTGCCTCAGTTCTGTTTGTTGATTTACTGTGAGACCCACTCACTCAAACTATGTGTATATATAGTTATATATATATACATATACAGCAGACATACAGACAGACATACAGACAGACATACAGACAGACATACAGACATACAGACAGATAGACAGACGTACGTACGTACGAAGGTACGTACGTACGTACGTACATACATACATACATACATAATGTATATATGTATGTATACACATAAGATATATAATTATCCACCATCAATTCAGCAGTTCCCCAAGTGCCCCAAACCAGCTTAGCCCAATCAATTTCTATAGATAGGGTACCCCTTTGCATTTGATGGCTTATCATGTTTTCCCCATCAAAATTGCCGTTTATTGTGGGTGTTCCCAATTTTTGGCCAGACCCAAGTGTGTATTTAAGTTGCTGACATATATACCGTTATATCCTCATGATTCTCCGATTATCACACATTTTCATACAAAAACAAGCACATTGGTATTTCCATAATAAACTAACGTGACCGACATCATTTTAATCTTTTTCAGAATAATAGGTATATCAGCTGTAATTCCATTTTTTTGGGTAAAATTTCCTCCAGTGAACTAACATAGACAGGAAACACCATTTGTAGATCATTTGCTGGTAAATTTCCATACATTTCCACAACAGATGCAGAAGATAAATCACAATTACATGAATTTCCAGAACATTCCCACCAAAAAAATCCACACAATTCCCTAAGTTTCCATGAATTCCCCCCAAACTTCACCGCCCTTCCATAAATTTCCATAGCAAATCCAAAATTTTCCCACTATTCTATAAAATTTCCATAACATTTCCTAAATTTCCATACCAAATCCATAAAATTTTGGTGAACCCAACTTTTCCCAACTTCCACTGAGGTCGGCGGCTCCATCCACGACGACCTGCGGCAGCAGCTGGCCCACAAGGAGCGCCTGCAGAAATGGTGGGTTTGGACAAAAACAGGTGGTTTTAGCAGCAAAACTAGCGGTTTTACCGGCAAAAAATGATGTTTTTCACCAGCTAAATGGGGGTTTCACTGCAAAAAGCGGGAGATTTGATCATTTTTGACACCGGAATTGAGGATATTACCAAGAACGACATGCATTCCTCCGCAAGAAATATGGGGGATTTTGAGCGGTAACTTTGGAGATGGTGATTTCACCGAATTTTCCATCGGAAATGGTGAATTAGCCAAAATTAGCCGACAAAACATAGGGATTTGACAACCAAAAGTGGTGACTCAATCAAGAATGAATAAGGACGTGGAAGAGTGGTGCTTTGATCAAGATGGGTATTGAAACAACAAAAACGGTCATTTAGGCAGCAAACAGAGGGTTGGAACTAGTATCACTGCCTGGCACCAAGGCTTGGACATAGATTTTTGATTCATTCTGACGTTTTTTTGTTGGTTGTCTGAAAACGGCGTACGCATGGCTTTGCACCTCATTTTCACCATGAAAATTGTCATGACCATCGATATAGATTCGAGTCATGCATATTTTCATTCGTAAAAAAATCACCTCTATGCTAAATTGCAAAACCCCCGAAACAATAGAAAAATCAATGCCCAGGATGATAAAGATGATGTTTTCCCCGTAATTTTCCAGGTTTCCATCTTCCTGCATCCTTTGAGTCTGTCAGGAGTCCAGTGCAGGCGGCGAAAGAATGCCGGGGACGCCGAGGAAATGGGCGAATTTCCAAGTGACCATGGGTTGAAAAATGCAATGATTGAAGTTTGGATGATTGGGGGGTACCCCCATGGCTTCGGAAACCTCCATTTATGAAGTTTAGTCAGTTTGGTCCTCTTGTCCATTTCTATCAATCATCTTGATCTGCTCAAGACCAATTTGTTCATTTGTTTCTGAATAGTATTTTTCTATTCAAAAGAAATATTGCTTCGCACACCGGCGATGCCATAAGGGTTCCCTATCCATGCCGGCTAGCTGTTGTTGTTGTTGTTGTTGTTGCTGTTGATGAGGGGATCCGGTTGTGGTGGTGGTTGACCCTCGCCACATGGACATTTCACTCGAGCGCAAGGTTCAACTTGGGTTTGCCTTCGTTTAGCAATGGTCAGTCGCGACTTAGGTATATATATATATATGATGTTCCATGTCTTGATTTGAATACTGCATTAAGGAAAATACTAATTATATGCAACTGCTGAATATGTAAATGCATGTAAATGCCATATGTAGAATGCAAATACTTTGTATGTAGATATTTCGATAACAGATATGAATTAAACATTCATAAGACATCCACAGTGGATACTCATCGCCACGGGCACCGGCGACCGAGGTATGCCCACACGGAGAGCTGGGAGAATCCATGCCTTGAACGATTGCTGGTGCGCCGAAAAAAGCCGGGAGGTGTCGGACATTACCCTCTGGTAAACTAACAGTTTGCTATTGAAAATGGCCATAGAAATAGTTGATTTTCCAATTAAAATTGATGATTTCCATAGTTATGTTAGTTTACCAGAGGGTAAATCGTCCAAGTATATCCAAGTTAAAGAACATGGTCATCCATTTTAGTTTGACCTTGGAAGTCAATTCATCCATTTATTTTTTGGGGGGATCCCAAGAAACACATCATCCAAATTAAACTGATCATTCAAATCGTGGGGAACGAACTTGAGAAAATTGGGCAAACCGGGGCAAAGTTTCAAAATCATTCGAATGGACAGCACCACAGTTGTGGTCGTCCCGTCATTTCAGCCACTATCGTTGGTTATATTCCCATAACTTTCCAAACACCATGTCTTTTGTTGGCTCTATACATTTCCTTGTAGATTAGAGAATTTGGATATCCGTATGGCTCAAGATTATCTACCGGATGTACAATGACCAGTTGCAGAGATCCGGCTACCAGCTTATTCGGCTTATTGCATTGGCTTTCGCACACGAACTATGATCTTAATTTCTTGGTACCCCATGGTTTCTCATCATTTTCTCTATTGAAAAAAACATTTGGGAGTTCGTTGAATCCCCATGAATGATCAAATTCCCCCCAAGAATGGTTCCAGGTTCCAATTTTCATCACGGTTTTTCCTTAAAGTTTCCCAACCATTATCGCTAAGTATCTTCCACATTGATGATATTCCAATTGTTGGAAAATCGATTCTTGGCATCCCAGAGTGATTCTCATATTATTTCGCCAATTTTACATTTTTTGCAGACCTTCGGAGTTGGTTGAACCACCATTTTTTCCACATTTTGATGACTGCGACTCGTCCTCCCCTCCAGGCCATTCCTCGCAAGGAGGTGACCTTCATCGAAGGCGGGCCATTTCCGGCGCTTTCCGCGTGCCGGAGATTCTCTGGATGAAAGGGGGAAAAGATGGAGGATTTCACCCATGAAACATGGGGATTTAGCTGATTTAACATCTTCAAACACGGCATTTATCAGAAATGTTGTTTAAGCATGAAGAAATATCGTGGGAATATGATGGACATATCATGGGGTGTGAAACCAACTTGATGTGATATTTGTGTGTGGACCTGAACATGGGGTACACCTACCAATTATGGCCATTTACTCAGGAAAATCAGGTTCTAAACCAATGAATTTTGGGGTCGCGTATCTTCAGACAAAGCCACATGGGGATGGGTCAAATTTGGGGATGGTCATGGAGAACTACCAGCTTTTTTGATGTGAACAGAGGGAGCACAGAACTTGTCCCATAGCCGTATACAATATATCAAATGTATTCATATGTCATAGAAACCCCTAAAAAAGAATAACAAAGATAGATTTTGATAAAAGCCCCTATTGAAAATAGTGGACCATGTTCAACCTTTTCTACCTTTCTGGGGGTTACTATGATGGTATAATGGATATTCAGAGGATGTTATTAGGATATGGATCTGGTTGACTTACAACTACCTGACTGCGACATCACTATGATGTTTAGTAGCGGAAACGATCCCCAACTGACAAAAGCTGCATTTCAGGCTGGTGAATTGCCGTTTGGTAATCAAACATGGCAAACTGGGAAATCCCCGAACTCAAAAAAGGTTTTGTGGGAAAATCATCTATCAATCGGGCATTTTCCCGGTTGCCATGGTTTCATTAGTGGAGTGTCCCATCGCTGAGAGTTTCACCGGAACGGTGAATTTCGAACCATGATGGACCCAGAAGTTCAGTTCTGTGATCCCCGTTGAACCAGTAGATGAACCTCTAGTGATGGGGCTATTTGTATCACCTGCGTCACCGAGTCGAAAGGTGCGTGGCTTAGACAGAGTTTTTCATCGTCAGCCACGGATCAACTCGTGGGTCAACCAGGGGAAGGGTAGTAGAACAGTGTACGACATGGCTGGTTGGTGGTCTATACTTTACTTCCTAGCTGGGAGATCATGATCCCCAATGACGAGCCGTTAACCCTTCTCAGGCTTGAGACCACTATGACTATGGTTGGAGCGCCAAGTAGAATTGTGATATATGGGTTGAATATGGGCTAGTATTTCTAGATATGGATCAATATATGTGAACGTGTGTCAAATATGGGCCATGGAATCGCCATAATTCTCCACCTTTCTTTCTGCTATCCAATGGGTGAGGAAGGCGCGATTCCGAGCTATCGGTACCCGTATTCCTTGTCAAATGGCCAGTTGGAGCAACGAATTGAGTTTCCCAAGCACCCGATCGAATTTTCTTCCACGTTTTCCCAGTTTTTTCTATCCCAAACATGAATAGATATATAATTGGATCATATATAATAGATCATCATGATCTATGGTCATGATGATCTATGATGGTCTATAGATGATCAGTAGATTTTATCGTTCCCCAATTTCTTCCATTCAGAGTTCTGCGGAGGCGACTGCCAGGCGAGCTTCCAGGGGAAGCGGGGCGCGCCCTGGTGGAGTTTTTTCAAACCACATGAAACCACTGGTTATACCAAAAATTATCCAAGATCGAAAAGTTATATAAGCACGAAAAGAAGCGGGGATTTACCAAATTCTATCTTTTTCTGGGGTTACTATATCTGATTCATTGGGGTTTACATGTGCTTCTCCCATTGGAATCCAGTTCTCATCCAGTCTGCACCAGGACGAATTCGATGACCGAAAAAAATGCGGCGTCACTAGAAAGGGGTAACTGTCCCTAGATGGCGGATTTTTTGAGGTTGATTTGTTGGTTGATCAGACATCACGTTTGTTTCCCCATCACCAAGAATTTGGCCTGTGCGGCACGATTCCCTTCTTGGTGAACATGAAATCCCAGGATTCCCCTATGGATCCCACACCACCCGGGCTGCCCCAGTACCCGAATAGCTGGGGACCGTGACAACTGTCGTTTGAGAATCCCACGGTAAATCATCATTTTCCCTTTTCCAAAATGGCCATAGAATGGCGGCATATTGTATGTTTGGGCTAGCCATTGGGCGGTTTCAGTCATGTCTGGTTTTTTTGCGAGTGACCCAGTTGTCCCAGAAACGGAGACAGAAACTTTGCAGCAAGCCGCCCGAATTGTGATGATCACCGTTATGGTTTCCTCATGATATCAGCAACAATGAAGCCATTCATCATAGGAAGCTTGTGATATTCCATGACATTCCCATGACATTGTCACTATACCCATGATATATCAGATATATATCCCATTATTGTTTGGTATCCGTTATGTATGTCTTGTATATGCCAGTGTTGAATATCCATTGTGTGTATTATATATATATATAATTCCTTACATATATATAATTCCTTACATATATATATAATTCCTTACATATATATACATATATATATATATCAGATATATCCCATTTATACATTCCAATCATTTGTATACCCCCCATTGATGTATTCCATAATATGGGTCCCAAACGCCCCGTTTCCCCAGCATCGATGCTGCCTCAAGGACCGCTCCATGCTGCCCGCCATCGTCTCGAGCCCTTTGCCGTTGCAGCTGGGAAAGGCGTGACCGGGCGAGGTGAAAGGTGGCCTTTCCCATGGCTTTTCCGGTGAGAAAATCACCATGTTTGTTAGTTACCCCCTGGCAAATTAACACCCAGGGCCTTGGATTCACCACAAAAAAATCACCTATCTTTTCCTATGAAATGGTTAGAAGGGAGCTATATAAGGAGCTAAGGGGCTATCCATGTTCTGAGCTTTAAATGGGGAGCCGGTTGGAGCTACGAACTGAGGTTCCCAACCACCTGATCGTTCTTCTATCCCAAACATGAATAGATTTCGATCTATGAATCTATGATGATTTATGGATGGAAGAATGGAGCGAGCAGTCGATTCCTTTGTTTTAGATAGACCTTTCTCAATGCGGATCTACCGAACGGCCTGGTGGCTTTTGGCTTTTCACCGATTCCCCACTCCAAAAGCACATCATTTTGGGTAATTTCGATCTGGTCCCCAATAGTTTGGGCTGCAGCCTATGTCACAGCTGATTATTTCAAGGTATAAAAATGGATCTCAGCTCCTCCAATCATCCGCAGAGTTGACCCCCCCCTTTGTTCAGAGGAGCCAAAATCGGCGGTGCTGTGCGCACGGATTCCAAATGAAAGTTTCGGGTGGATTTCGGATGGGGATTTCGTGGTGAAACTCTTGCAATTTATATAACAGTTTGCTATAGAAAATCACCAATCTTAGTCTGTAAATTGTCTATAAATGGCTTCCATAGCTATGTGAAATTAGCCGAGGGTATCTTTAAAGTGCAGGAAATATCACGAATTACAATTTTTACTTGGAAAGTCTGGATTGAAACTGACTTACCACAGTTTTTCAGATTCCTTTTGTACCTCAATCGCCCAAGTCTTCGCTGGTTTGGGTTGGTGAGCAGGATACCCTTTGTCGCAGGCTTTTGGATTTCCAAAGCACAAGCTCAAAGCGTCAACCATCGCTGGGATTGCCATTTTGTTGGGCCTATATTACATTCTCGTACCCAACAATTCCAAAATTTTCTGTTGGACTATAGACCCATCTGACCCTATTTCACAGTGTTCACATCCATGTTTTTCCAGGTGATTTCCCCACCCTTTTCGAGGTGAAATCCAGGTTTGTTCCATCGTTAAAATCTCCAATGATTCTTCCAACATTTTCTTCCGCAGCCCGAAGCAAGACATGTTTTTTTTGACAAACCCACTCAGCGAGAGATCATATCGATCATTTGCGGGAAACTTCAGATCACAGGATCCTCCAGGTGCCAAAGTTGATAATCTTAAATTGCCCCCAGCAGTAGGCCCCAAAGAATCAAAGATGATGTATAGATCCAAGATTAAGCCCGGGTTCTGGAGTCTGAATCTTCGAAGGGGTAAGATTTAAGGCGAAACTTCGACTTTTAGGCTGGCTCTCCCTTTTGGCTCGTCGCTCTCCTTTGGTTGGGGGCTTCCCAATGATGAGAAAAGTCCATTGTCTCGGCTGAAGTTTGTTTGAAGGTGGAGTACCTCAAAATTCCTCCAAGTGATATTTTTGGGATGGGAAGCCAAAAGGAGTTTCCCTGGCCGGCAGTATTATGGCTTGACCCGAGTTGAGCTCGGCCTGAGTCATGGCGATGCGGTCAAGCAGCAAAATTTGGAGGGAAACATCATGAAAACTTGTCAGTTCCCTTAAAATGTTCCCCTGAGTCAATCTGTTGAATGTCACATCTTTAGATGACTGGATGAACAACTAAAATAGATGAGCATAAATATAAAGAGGTATACGGTGTGTATATATATATATATATGCGCGTATAGTAACCCCAAAAAGATCGAAATATAGTTCATCACCGATTTAGTCAGGTTTTCCTTTTCGACATTTTGTTCTTTCGGTGCTTCTGCAGCAATGGGCTCCGCTGCTAGCGCCAAGGAGGACGTAGTGCCTTGGATATCTAGATGTTTTTTTGGGTCATCAACTCCGAGCCCGGCGGTGATTGAAGCAACAACGCATAATGGTTCAACTAGCCTGGGGAAAATATGGAGGTTTTACTCTCCAGTAAAGTAGTTTGACCCTGAAAAATAGGAAGTTTGTTACTGGAAACTAATCTTCCAACCCCCGACTGATGGCAGGGTCCATGTGAATTTACTGGGTTTCATGGGATTTTTATCATCGACCGAATATGGGGCATTCCAGTACGCCATGTTTGATTCCCAGAGGGTTAGGTGGATTTACCTGATGAATGGAATACAACTTAGATTACTTCGATAGACGTATGTAACCTGAAAATGGGGCGATGTTTTTTTTGATAAGTTGCGGTGTAGTCAAACATGGATGGGCAATCCCCGCTCTAAATAGAGGTTTTGATGGGAGAATCATGGATCAATGGGACATCTTCCAGCCATGTTGGAGTACCAGAGGAGAAGTTACCCTCTGGTAAACTAACATAACTATGGAAAATCACCATGTTTATGGGAAAATCCACTATAAATCCCCATTTTCAATAGCTATGTTAGTTTACCAGAGGGTATAGTGGCAAATTAAACTTGACCTTTTCTCTATCTTTCCTTCTAAAAAGGGTTCCTTCTACAGAGATTGAATGATGGATGGGATCTTCTTGGTTGAGCAAAACCTCGATAGGAAGTGTTGTTTCTTGGGGGATGAGGAGACCTCCATGTATAATCATGTGCATATATGTATATATATATATGTATATCTCAATATATATATATACATATACACATAATTACAGATATGCATGATTACGTATGTGTAACGATGGAGGAATTCCAAATCTAAGCGCCCAAAACAAGAGCATTGATAATCACCTGAACTATCTGGAAGCACTATGGAAAAAGCCCTTCTCAAATAACTATCATGCTATTCACATTTTAAATGTGGAAACCAAATTTGCACTGTTCAACAATTACATCTACACTAGATATCTGAGTACCTTACAGAAAAGCCAACCATATTCAAACTGCCACTCCCAGAATTGGACAAATCATTCACGGGCGAAACCGCCATATCAAATGATAGTCAAGTCCCTACTGTTGATGGTTACTGTATATCATGTCATATCCCTATCAATGTTCCCCCACCATATTCAGTGGAACCCGTGGTTAAGTCCCCATGGTTGATAGAATCCCTATGAAATCACCAAATATTCCCCCTTCTTGGTGATTCAATCCCTATAAAATCTCTCCCAAATCTCATCAAATCATCATTTTTGGTGCTTACCCTGGGTTAAACGTGTACAAACCCATGTAGCTATAACCCACCGTGAATCCCGAAAAAGGATCGACATTTCTGGTGACTTTTCCACATCTTTCCGCGTTGTCCTAGACCGTGGCTGTAGCTTCCCCAGCGTTGCGTGATGATGAGACCAAACCCATGCGCTTTCGTGGAGCTCCTTGGAAAAATGGAGGTTTCGGTAGGGATTTAACGAGGAAGCTTGGGGGAATTTAAGTATCAAACATAGTGATTGAAGAATGAAGAACAAGGATTTAACCATTAAAAATTGGAGCCATGAAACATAGCGATTAAAGAATCAAACATAGGAGTTTCACCATTGAAAATAGTGATTTAAGCAATGAACACTGGATATGGGCCTGTCTGAACTGGGGAATTTAACCCATATATGGCATTTCAATGGGGAGTATGATAAACTACTTAGTTGATTCAGGGATATCCTATTTCGGACAAACCCAGATGCTGGTTGTACCTATAAAAAAAACCGGTGGTTGTACCATGACAAATAGAACTTAGATAGGAAAACATGTGGTTTCCCTTCTTTTGGCTCGTCCAAATATCGGGTACACCCTTATTTTGGGCCATTCGAAACGACGGCAACACACTGCATGGGAACATTTAACATTGATCAAAGATGGGGAACATGATGATGACATGAATTTTCCCCAACACGTTTCAAAAAAGCTGTTTCACTACAGCGTGTTGCTGATACCCCAATTTTATGGCCATTGAAAAACATGGGGCAAAATGATGCGGCACCATGTTGTGCCAAGGCTGGTTGCTCTTGAGGGATCTGAAGTAGATAGAATATGGAACCTTTAAAAACACCTCATCAACAGGGGAATATTTTGGAACATACTCCGCAGATCTAGACGTTCGCCCAAGATAACAAGATCCATAAAATACTCAGGATTTACCCGGGAACTTGGCTTCATCCCCACCATCATCTGGATGTTCTTTACATCCTGACCGCTGAAGAGAGACCCCTGATGACCCTCGTCAGCTGCTCTGCATTGTTGAAAGAAAGGCGAAGCACAGCCGTGGGAGGCAACAACCTGGCTGAACATGCTGGCGATATCGACTGTCCGGCTTAGATGGCGGTCCTCGGCATGCGTGGGATGCCACCTTCTGCCAACGCGGCGTCGGAATGAAACTCCGCCAGCAGCCCTGCGTTGCTTTCGTCCACGGGCTGTGGGCAACCGTCTAAGTATATGTATAATATACTAAGATTCATATCAATTTTCGGGATGAGTGGTGGGTAGAGGTGGGGAATCTTCAGGAATGTTGCATTGGAAAAATCGCTTCGAATGGCACACAATGCTTGAAACTTCGGAAACAAGATGGCAAGTCTGGTCCAATGTGAATCCACTTTTTCACTTTAAGATTTAAGATTGATCAAATCCAAATATCTTGAAGGTTTATACCCAAATCAGCAGTGTGAAATTGACTAAGTGTGCTCTATATACAGTACGTAAAGAATCTATATGTGGATTGACCATTGGGAGACTTCACGGACGGCAGCTTATGCTTGAGTGGACCTCCTAAAGAACCCGTGTTTGGAGTAGCCTTGAAAATTGGGGGGTGGATGAAGGGTCTTGGGAATGCTACCATAAAGCTTCTGTTAAGTGGGACGATGAATCGTTGATGTCGATCTGAAACCTGCTGAAAAATCAGGTGGGGAATGGATTTTTAATGTTATAATTATATGTAATCCCTGCAGATCTAGGTAGTATAAGAACCCTTTAAAAGTCTACCAGTTGGTATTTCGCGCACTGCCAATTTCTATGTCAATCGACACGTTTTGAAACCAGCAAATCAGGTCTTGATAGGTTTCTTGATGAAATGATCGCGTGTTTTTTTTCCTTTACTGGCCCTTAAGGTTGTAGATAGGTAGGTGATTTTTTCCCTTGCCAGATCCTTCTGGATGGATGCTTGAACAGTGTGAATTTGATGCAGATCCCCAGTATGGTTGAGAAGCATCCCACTTACCGTGCACGTGCTTCAACTGGATCATTGAATGGGAAGTCTTTAACCTTCAACAAAGACATGCCTTGATCCATCTTATGTGTGACAGTTGGTCCCAATTCGACATCTTTGTTGAACACCCAAATTTGAATGGAAACTAGAACTGGGTGTGTCTGGAAATGGGGTATACCCCCAATTGTAGCCATTTAACAAGGAAAATGATGATTAACCATGGGGTTTAGGGTAGCCTATTTTCAGACAAACCCAACTTTAAATCCCATCGGCATGTCTTTTTTACACACGGCCCCAGCTGGCGCCTCCATCCCCGGGACAAAAAAAACTCCGGCCTACAACGGAGGCGAAGCAAGAGTTCTATGTGCCTGGGCGGATCCCCCGAAGTTCGGTTTTGGGGGGTTCGGGGATAACAAGAAAATGGTGGTTTCCTGAAATTGGGATACCTCAAACTGGATGGTTTATAATGGAAAACCCTATTTTTCAATGGATGAGAACTGGGGGTACCCCCATTTTAGGAAACCTCCATCTCAGACTTTCACCAACGAAAATTTGGGATTTAGATGAGATATCTGAGAGGCACATTTGTGTATGAAGAGGTCAATTGTTGGAAGGATGGAGATTCCTTTACAGTTGGATGGGTTTATGAACCAACTCATAACTGGTGGGGCCATTTTGTAGGAACCATGGTTTAGCATTGGAGCTATGCATTGTTGTGACCCATTTGAAGGAATCTATATACTACTAGAAGTCCCGGATTTCTGTACTTGGATTTTGAAACCACTCAGATTTGTCTGAACATGGGGTACCTCCAATTCCAATGGATGAAAACCTCGCTTTTCCATTCAAGTGTTTCTTTTTTGGGCAGTTTTTTTTTTTCAAGAAGCCAACTTGGCAACGATATCCATCCTGGAGCAGATAGAAGGGACAAAGTTTGGACCATCATCAGGAGCAAAACATGAATAGCTGGTACAGTTGTGAGTCTGTTCCAGATATTCGGAGTTGATGTTTCACCTATTTCCATCGGAAATGGGATCAGAGGCCGCTTGTTAATCTTGTTCACCGAGCTTCGGCATGAGAAGAATCCATCATACTGCCGATAGTGATGCCAATCGATGATGTAAGAATAAGGAAACCACCGATTTTGGTCAGTTTTGGGAATGCCTCAAGCTGCTTTTTTTTGACCAAACGACTTGGATTTCCGCAACAGAAAGGAACAAACCATGCGCATCTTCAGCAAGAACGACATGAACAATCGCCATCCAGGCGCGTGTTGCATGCAACGAGGTTTCCTGGAATTGGGGGTACCCCCAGTACTCATCCATTGAAGAATAGGATTTTCCATGAACTAAACCATCCAGCTATAAGGGTACTCCCATTGATGGGAACCCCCATTTATAGATGCATTTCCTACATATTTTTGTCGATAAGAGTGTGGTTTTGACCCATCAACATGTCCTCACTACATTCAAACAATTTTCAGAGCCCCAGACCCGGTGCATCCTAAATTATGGGCTGGCGAATAACACCAACTTCTCTAAGGCAAAGTGTAATCTCCAGACGTTTATCCTCCAGGTTGCAGGGCTTCATGGTGTCCTTGAGTTCATGTTCTTTATTTTTTGGGCACAAGGTATATGCCTTTCAAGATTTCTTATGCCACCTTGGTATCTGAAAATGATAAATGATTCTAGGGGTGACTCCCGGAACGCAGATGCTAAAAGCACCATTTTCGTAACTCCGAGAACCAGCATTTTGTGGCTGAGTCTTCGAAACTATCTCAGTTTCAAGGCTATTCTTATCATAATTTTCCGGGAACTGGCGCCAGTCTTTGTTGATCTAGCACTTTATCAACCTCCGTCTTTGTTTTTGTTCCTTTTTGACTCCTCAACATCCTCCGTTTTTGGATGAAGTAAACGCTGGTTCCCCAGCGACGTTTTTGCGCCTTGCAGGCTATGCACCGGATTGTTCTCACCTGGCAGATGTGCAAGTGGATCATCAGCTGAGGTGGCCAAAACTGGGGGACCTGGGGATCTGGAGGTGTGGGGGTGCAGGCCAGAGTTTTTTTATTTAGGAATAAAAAAACCCAAAAGTTTGGATATAAGCCTGAAAAGTGTGGTTATATATCCACTTTTACATGGAACTGCACGTCCAAGTAGGGAGTTTAAGCAGCAAAACTTTTCCAAGTCAAGCAAGAATTTGCCCTCTCGTAAATTAACACAAGTATGGAAACATGACCATATTTCTGAGAGGCAAATCATCTATAGATGGGCCATTGTACATAAATACGTGAAGTCACGGGAGGGCATGTGATCTATGCTAGGAAAGTTAGTTTATACCTACTGGAGGCTAACGCGGATTTATGGTGTATGTATCATACATGTATACATACATACATACATACATACATACATACATACATACATACATACATACATACATACATACATACATACATACATACATACATACATAATACATACATACATACATACATACATACATACATACATGTGTAATATGTATACATATATAGTTTGATGGTGTAAGGTAAACCAACAAATGTAAGTGTCGGGGACCTTCTCCTATGTGGCGATTTCGTTGGGTCAAAACCAAACACGACATTTCTTGGTATGGAAAAACCAAGCACCCATATGAACTGGAGTGTCTGATCGGTGAATTTTTCTCGGTGAACCTTGTACCCTGTTTTTGCCTACGGCCCGAAAACCGGACCAGCGTTTTTGCATTTTTTTGCATTCGAGGTTTTTTGGGGTGGGGGTGGGGTGGGGGGGGGCAATAACGTCATTAGTCTTCGTTTTTTTCATTTCGCAGGGGGGGTGGTGGGGGGGGTGCAATAACGTCATTTGTCTTCGTTTTCACAATCGGGCATCTATGGAGACACGTCCTCGGTACTTCGGTGAANGGGGGGGGGGGGGGGGGGGGGGGGTGCAATAACGTCATTTGTCTTCGTTTTCACAATCGGGCATCTATGGAGACACGTCCTCGGTACTTCGGTGAACATTAAATGATGCTACTCTTAACACGTCTTCGGTACTTCGATGAACATCAAATGATGTTACGCTTAACCTGTCTTCGGTACTTGGATGAACATCAAATGCTGCTACGCTTAACACGTCTTCGGTACTTCGGTGAACATCAAATGCTGCTACGCTTAACACGTCTTCGGTACTTCGGTGAACATCAAATGCTGCTACGCTTAACACGTCTTCGGTACTTCGGTGTTCATCAAATGCTGTTACGCTTAACCTGTCTTCGGTACTTCGATGAACATCAAATTACGCTTAACCTGTCTTCGGTACTTCGATGAACATCAAATGATGCTACGCTTAACACGTCTTCGGTACTTCNCGATGAACATCAAATTACGCTTAACCTGTCTTCGGTACTTCGATGAACATCAAATGATGCTACGCTTAACACGTCTTCGGTACTTCGATGAACATCAAATGATGCTACGCTTAAGACGTCTTCGGAACTTCGATGAACATCAAAAGTTGTTACGCTTAGCTTAACACGTCTTCGGTACTTCGGTGAACATCAAATGCTGCTACACTTAACACGTCTTCGGTACTTCGGTGAACATCAAATGCTGTGACGCTTAACACGTCTTCGGTACTTCGATGAACATCAAATTACGCTTAACCTGTCTTCGGTACTTCGATGAACATCAAATGATGCTACGCTTAACACGTCTTCGGTACTTCNGTCTTCGGTACTTCGATGAACATCAAAAGTTGTTACGCTTAACACTTCTTCGGTACTTCGGTGAACATCAAATGCTGCTACGCTTAACACGTCTTCGGTGCTTCGGTGAACATCAAATGCTGCTACGCTTAACACGTCTTCGGTACTTCGGTGTTCATCAAATGCTGCTACGCTTAGCACGGCTACTTCCCAAAAAGGCGGAAAGCCACCACCGGAAAGCAAACGAAAGATTGATTCATGTCACCTTGCCCAGTACAATCTTCCGAAAACCAACTTCAAGAACACCATCCTTTTCACGGACGGCGCGCCTGCCTATCCAGCTGTCGCTGCAGCTTTGAAAATTCAACATGAAAGTGTATATCGGGTCC
>BGPT01004155.1:0-10669 GCA_003297045.1 Symbiodinium sp. clade C Y103
GCAGACGCAAACAATCCGCACCAATCCACGTTGGCTACCCCGAGACACCGTTCGGAGCCAGGCGGCAACAGTCAAGCACAGGCCCCACAACACATTGAAAATCAAGTTGTCACCTCCGCGTGTGAGTTGCTCCCACAGGCATTCGCCATCCAAGAGATGCGCCCAACACTGGTGCAANNNCGACCAACCTTTTTCCATGATTCATAATGCGTGTCCCAACGCTCATTGCCAAGATCTGATTGGCCCGCGGCGTAAAAGATCAGCGTTCGGGGCAACGTGTTCCGCACGGAGTCCAAGATGTGACACAGCAACACGAACGCGGCGTTGCTGAGAGCCATGGCTGTGCGCGGTGGGCAGAAAAACCACGCCACGCAGTGTGGAAAACTGTGTCAGGTGGACAGAAAAGTCACGCCCAACAGAGAAGTGCAATGAATTCGTGTTTGTACAACAAACTGAATGTACGAAACATGAACACTATAGATTGTTGGTGCCTCAATCAGTTGCTGTTGTCAAAACTGTAATTGTAAGTTTAAGTCCCGAACATAGAACATGTCATGATATAAAGACATAAAAAAAACAAAACCATCATAGCTGGAAACCAATGTTTGTAAAACAAAACGGATATATGAAACATGAACACTAGAGATTGTTGAAGGGATGGTGAATGATGCCGTCAAACAAGTAACTGCACCTGTGTGTGTCTACGTCGATTGCTAAAATGTGAAAACTGCTAACAACACCTGTCACTACCAAAAATATAACATGGCATGACATGAGAAACAGAACAACCATGACTGGGAACCAAAAGGCATCAACGTGCATGGAAACATCGTAACATGTTTGGTCGGGACCACGTACGGAGTTCTCCTGATTCCCAAAACATCATCACATCACATGTACCAGGAAAAGTTAACTCTAGATTCGACTTACTTCATTTCTGTCACACACTACGAGAACTATGCGTGACTACATCAGTTTGTCAAAAGTCATTTATTGTGATTCTCATGATGTCGATCTTGGTCAACAACTAGTCCAGTTAGCAACATCTTCATGTAAGAAACGAAAGTCATCAATTAGTTATGCATCTAAACATGTAACGCAATCACAGGTGTCCCCATATACATTCCCATATCGAAGATGACAGTCCAACTTCCATGTTTTTATGAATTCCTCAATAGTGACACTCCGATTTTCATCCTTACACCGACAGTAAAATGAACACAAAATCGTGTTATCAGACTTAGTCCCCAATAATTTTCAATTGATTCATTAACATAAAGATGTGGATGAAACGTTTGCGTGTGGTTGGTTCCAAACATGAATCGTCAATTTGACATTTGCTATTTCGTAGAAACAACCAATGATCATTTCGTAGATGTCAAAATCTTTTTTTTATCACCCATGGTCACATGAGGAGATCGTATTGAATTTGGGATGGGAACCAAACAAAGTCATAGAAACAACCAATGATCATTTCGTAGATGTCAAAATCTTTTTTTATCACCCATGGTCACATCAGGAGATCGTATTGAATTGGGGATGGGAACCAAACAAATTCAAAGCAACCCTATCGATGCAATCCACAGTACCCAAACCGACGCGGACACAGCGACATTGCCGGACCCTAGCAGTCAGCAGGTTTTTCATCGGATGCTACGACTCAGGATGTCATTGCCGGCGGCCAGAAAAGACACACCAGCAGGCGTGGCTCAGTCGACAGATCGGTCAGAAAAAACACAACCTGTCGACCCTACTAGCGGCGAGGACGGCGGCCAGAAAANCCAGAAAAGACACACCAGCAGGCGTGGCTCAGTCGACAGATCGGTCAGAAAAAACACAACCTGTCGACCCTACTAGCGGCGAGGACGGCGGCCAGAAAAGACACACCGTGCGGCGCTGCGGCGGTCAGAAAAGACACACCGCAACGCGTGCGGTACTACTGCACCGTCTTTGTGCTCATGCCTGTGTACCCAGTCGCCACGGACATCCGGCTGGTGTCAGCATCACGTTCCGTGCGCCTTTTGCGCTGCGTCTCCACGTGGCTCATCTTATCAGCGCGCCAAGTAGATCTCTCGGCCATAAACTGACATACCATGCCTGCGATCTCTTCATTTTCTTCCCCTTGCAAATGATGTCGCAAATTCTTCCACAGGGCCGGACCACTTTCTCCCAAGTTTTCATACACCTTTTCAAGGTGCGGAGGAACTGCGTCCCGCGGCCGAAACACAAAGTCTGGGTGTGCATCCATCCAGGCTTGCATGCGCTGCTCAGCGTGTTCCAAACTCATCGCCGTGATGTCCCTCTTACGAAAGGCGCCCCCTTTCCAATTTCCTCCTTTCTTGCCACCAGTTGGCTCCCCACCCTCGAAACCTTGCCACTTTCCGCCGCCTTTTTTACCTCCCCAACCCCAAGCCTGTTGCTGCCAACCCCATTCCTGCTGCGGCCAACCCTGGGCTTGAAAATTACCTTTACCTTGCGGCCACGGCTGCGGCACAAAACCTTGCTGGAACGCCGCGTGGTCATAAAAAACANTCCTGCTGCGGCCAACCCTGGGCTTGAAAATTACCTTTACCTTGCGGCCACGGCTGCGGCACAAAACCTTGCTGGAACGCCGCGTGGTCATAAAAAACACGCGCGGCTTCCGCTGGATGCGGCTGCGGGCACGTCTGCTGCTGGTAGTAGCACGGCCACGGCTGTTGCTGTCCCTGCGGCATCATTGGCCGATAGATGCCTTGCGGTGGCTGCTGCCACGCTTTCGGTACCCCGCCGTGAGATGGGCCGCTCGCGGCAGCTGCCGGCGCAGCTGCACGCGGCGCCGCTGCGGCTGCAGTTGCTGTTGGTGCGGCTGGCCGCGGGGCTNAGAAAAACCACGCCACCGACAAAGGCAAGTGAAACGCAAAAAAAATTGTTGTGAGTGAATGTCACAAGATGACTCAATGTATTCGATTCTTGCCAACAACATTGATCCAACCAAATCATGTCAATACCATGGAACATAATACCAAGGGTAATCAACCAAAGTAGTGTGATCTATTGTGACTATGATCATGGACTTGTTGTGAATCAACATGACGCATGCAGAGCCGAGGCACATACGATTCCGACGTCAACATTCATTGACAACATGTCGCCTTTAATTCCATACCCATGAAACCAAACTTCGCACATAAGGAATGAACCACTGAGTTAATTTATTACTATGGAACATGACAAACCGTGAAGAGAAAACATCATTCAATATCACCAACGAATTTCGTTAGAATTTCGTAGAAAACATCACAGTTGAATATTCCTACGTTGGTTCCGAACACCCAATCAGATCTACAGAATTGTTTACAGTCTGTCCGTGGTACACCCGTGTTGTTTTCGTTGATTTTACTATGAAACCAAACACCACACATANTACAGAACCCCATCAAATTTTCGATGACAACAAAGATCGACAAGGTAACATGTCCAGATCCAAAATGAACCGAAATCCTTGGAACCATTTCCAGACCCAGGAAACCAAACATCGTACATAAGGTATGAAACCACTGAGATAATGTGTTACAATAAAACATGACAAAGCTTGAAAAAAAAAACAACATCCGTCACAGGCACATATCACCAACGAATTTCGCTCCAATGACGCCCCCCTTTCCTAGCCGTTACCGCAATTGCACATTCTTACANAAAAAAAAACAACATCCGTCACAGGCACATATCACCAACGAATTTCGCTCCAATGACGCCCCCCTTTCCTAGCCGTTACCGCAATTGCACATTCTTACATCAAACCATATCAGTCCCAACACTGACAACAGAAAATACAAAACTACATTGGTCCCTAACACCCAATCAGTTCTACACAATTGTTTGCAGTTTGTGCGTGGTACACCCGTATTATTTTCGTTAATTTTGAATACCGAACATTATAGGAATGTCATTGCATTCACCAGAAACAATCCTTGCAGCTGTGCACTAACTTTTCACGTGTCCGGAACGATCAAACGAAAAGGCGTAACGCGGAACGGTCAGAAAAAACACANCATTCACCAGAAACAATCCTTGCAGCTGTGCACTAACTTTTCACGTGTCCGGAACGATCAAACGAAAAGGCGTAACGCGGAACGGTCAGAAAAAACACATTCCGCGTTAGCAACTGCGTGTACCCAGACCGGTCAGAAAAAACACAGTCTGGTTCTGTGCGAAACAAACAAAGGCACCAAATCATCAACACTCTTCGGTCTCCGATGTGTCCGCAGCAGCGGCTGCCGCTGCCTGTCGCGTCTGCATCTCCTCGTGCCGCCAGTGCCGATCAAAATATTTACATTCATCGAACAACTGTAAATACTCTCNCCGCAGCAGCGGCTGCCGCTGCCTGTCGCGTCTGCATCTCCTCGTGCCGCCAGTGCCGATCAAAATATTTACATTCATCGAACAACTGTAAATACTCTCGTCTCAACTCTTCATTCTTCTTCCTCTTCACTTTGTTCCATCCGCTATGTTCTTGCAAGACACGCAGAATGTAGATAGCATCCGTCGCGCTGAGATGCCTGCGGAGCCCCAGCCATAGAGCTGGACTTTCCCGCAGTGCCCGCAGCAAGGAGTTAGCCTCGTCAGGTGGAAATTTCGTCCGGTCTTTNCCTGCGGAGCCCCAGCCATAGAGCTGGACTTTCCCGCAGTGCCCGCAGCAAGGAGTTAGCCTCGTCAGGTGGAAATTTCGTCCGGTCTTTGCACCTATTATTGCACGCAATGCTGCGCGAATGAGCAGTGCATTGGGCCAGTGTCCAAGTACCCGTTCGCCACTTTGCACTGTCAATTGTTTTCGGTAACTGGGAGGTATACGTCGGAGCGCTCTGTTCCATGGCAGGCTTGCGGTCAGAAAAGACACACAAGGTCGGAAAAAATTGCGGTCAGAAAAGACACACAATCAGGAAAACAAAGGCCGAAGTGAATTAACTGTGAACACNGCTTGCGGTCAGAAAAGACACACAAGGTCGGAAAAAATTGCGGTCAGAAAAGACACACAATCAGGAAAACAAAGGCCGAAGTGAATTAACTGTGAACACATAATTCATGGCGATAATTGCGTTCTTGTTACCTGCTATTCATGCTGCTATATTCAACGTCTCGCAACACTTGAAGAATTGAGAGGAAACAATCCAAGTCCTTTCAATGAAAAACAAGAACNTTCTTGTTACCTGCTATTCATGCTGCTATATTCAACGTCTCGCAACACTTGAAGAATTGAGAGGAAACAATCCAAGTCCTTTCAATGAAAAACAAGAACAATGCAATTCAAAGGGCGTTCGAAAAAACCAATGGTGCTGTTCGTGAACAGGATTGGTCTTTAATGTGGTTCTGCGTGTTGAATTGTTGCCACATGATGTCGAGACAGCCAAAACAAAACAAAATTCATGGACACACACTTTTTCAAATTCACAAATCGACAGATNTGGTTCTGCGTGTTGAATTGTTGCCACATGATGTCGAGACAGCCAAAACAAAACAAAATTCATGGACACACACTTTTTCAAATTCACAAATCGACAGATCTATACAACACGAGTTCATAGAAGAATCATCACACACAATTATTTTCGATGACTCCCATGGGCCTACACAATCCTACAGCGAATGATCATCACTTCCATGTTACCACTGTCAATGCCTGTTAACCCTTTAGTCCCAACTACTGGAAGGAATCCCCGATCTAAATGACGTGTTGATTCGATTTGAAAAAAATCCGACATGCTTCACAGCAACAACGAACCAATACAATAGATGTTATCTAAAGCATGGTGGTAATCCTATACTGTCATTGCCTGCGGAGAGACTGGTATCAATTGAAAATTCCACTTAATTNTATGAAAAAAATGTCAAACCAAATATTTTGAAGAAACAAACAATCCACTATTGTCATTTGCAACAAACATCATGGCATGCATTGAATACATTCTGGGAAGCCAACCTTCCTTTACGTGAGGTCAAAACATATCAGAGGATCCCATGATAAATGTCGATCAAAGGGATTTGAAACTACAAAGAATCCATTACTGTTGTTTGCAACAAACATCATCGGATGCATCATGAAGATACCAATTTTTCCCGACATCGCACGCACTAAGAATCTCACGATGAAAAGCAAGCGCGGCCAGAAAAGACACACGCAGCAAATCTGTTCACTCCGGGACGGAACATGCAGCACTTCTTGTGTTGACTGGCGCGTGACAGAGCGTACAGCGCGGTCATAAAAAACACACGCTGTATCTACGTCGTGTCACCGACGGGACACAGGCAAAGATTGACGCTCCAGAGCGATACCTTCTGCTCTGCGAAAATGGGACTCCCACCAAAAATACAGACGATGGTCTGCTCGTCTGAACATCATGACTTGTTTTGCTACAGTGAAACCATCGTCGGTGAGAGCCACGCATTGTCTTCTTTTATCTTCCATCGTGCTTTGAGGATTGCTGAGCACTGTGTTACATGTTTCGCAAATTCCCGTGTTGCGGTAAACAACTTCGCCAGCATTCGTCGAATAATGATTCGCTGTTCGATTGCATGCGACACAACGATCTTCATCCTGTGCGGCATCCACATCCNTTCGTCGAATAATGATTCGCTGTTCGATTGCATGCGACACAACGATCTTCATCCTGTGCGGCATCCACATCCAAGGCACGCCTGTACACAATGAACAATCTCGTCAACAATCGACCCTCCATGATGAACACCCCTGCGTTCGCCATGGCAGCAGTGCAGTGGCGGACAGAAAAATCACACCACACACAACACAAAGCAAGCGACAACACAGAACTTTGAAGCAGTGGATGAAATCAAGAAATGGACAGAAGACCTGTTATGAATCTTGGGTTCGCCACACATGGACATGTATTATATAAAAACAATTGTTTCCATTTGGTAGTATTTTGACATGAAATCACAGATGTCTTTGGACTGTAATGTCATGGTTGTCAGGCGCCAACAAAGAGCCAACACATGCGGCGGGCCTACACATCATTTCTGATGGGATACATTTGAATCCTTATTTCATCAACTTCTGGGTCGCGTTATCATGGGAACACTTTTCTGGATCAAAACCCGACTTCATTGACATGTCATGGTGGTGATCTGCTACTGGTTAATGATTATCCACTTTATATTGAGCTAGATGTTGTCTGAAATGTTGTCTGAAATCAACCCAAAAAAATTTACCACGATCAAAATCCGAATGTCTGATACTGAAATTCCTTGCGATATCAACACCGTTCATGATGATCAAAATCATTTTTATTTGGATACAAGTATGTCCCACCACTACCACACTTACAACATTGTGATGCTACTCTTTTGCTGTTGCGATTGTTTTTCTAGCTTGAAAGCAACATCGGTGATAAGGAAGAACATAACCAGTAGACACGACCATTTGTATTCAATCCCACATTTTTCCCTAGTCCAAATGCCATAACTCTGTCAAATTTTCTCTGAAATTCACTCTAAAAATTTACCATGATCAAAATCCGAATGTCTGATAGTGAAATTCATTGCGATATCAACACCGTTCATGATGATCAAAATCATTTTTATTTGGATACAAGTATGTCCCACAACTACAACACTTACAACATTGTGATNATTGCGATATCAACACCGTTCATGATGATCAAAATCATTTTTATTTGGATACAAGTATGTCCCACAACTACAACACTTACAACATTGTGATGCTACTCTCGAGCTGTTGCGATTGTTTTTCTACTTTGAAAGCAACATCGGTGATAAGGAAGAACATAACCAGTAGACACGACCATTTGTATTCAATCCCACATTGTCCCCTAGTCCAAATGCCATAACTCTGTGAAATGTTGTCTGAAATTCACCCTAAAAATTTACCACGATCAAAATCCGAATGTCTGATAGTGAAAGTCATTGCGACATCAACACCGTTCATGATGATCACAATCATTTTTACTTGGATACAAGTATGCCCCACAACTACAACACTTACAACATTGTGATGCTACTCTTTTGCTGTTGCGATTGCTTTTCTACTTTGAACGCAACATCGGCGATACCAAAGAACATAACCAGTAGACACAACCATTTGTATTCAATCCTGATTTCCCCTAGTCCAAATGCCATAACTCTGGAGATTCCTTATGGAAGCTATCATTTTTCATCAACTCTTGACCCAACAGACATCACCAGTACAATCGAAAACCTGAAGCTGCCTTATGCCTGTGCCGCACCGCCCAAAGGTTACCAGCTCTGATTTTTGTCCTCTCCTGATGGCACTTCCGTAGCACACACGAAACGGTCATAAAAAACACATTTCGCACATATGCAACAGCAGATACCTAGCCCTCAAAAAAAAAAGACTTTTGTCGCAAGCTGCTGCGGCGCGAAACGGTCAGAAAAAACACATCTCGCGCGCGCAGTGACACCAGATACGAAACGGTCAGAAAAAACACATTTCGCACCGTTGGCATTGGCCGTCATCGCCGTGCCACCGGGAGCGCTTCGCGCCCCGTTGCGATGCTTTCCGCTGCGCGGAACTCATCTTCCAAATAAAATCTCAATTGGCGCTTCGCCGCGCTATACACAATCCATTTTTGAGCCACTCCGCACCCAGCATCTGTCAGAGACACACACTGTGTCCTCTTCTGCCTCGCAGTGCTCATCGGATTCTCGAGAACATCTTTGCAGCTTTCGCACACTCCTGCGCGTCTATAGACTGCTTCCCCATCATCAGTGACGAAGTGATTCTCTGTTCGGCCGCAGGCAACGCAGCGCTCTGCATCCTGCGCAGCATCAACATCCAGGCTGCGTCGANCCCCATCATCAGTGACGAAGTGATTCTCTGTTCGGCCGCAGGCAACGCAGCGCTCTGCATCCTGCGCAGCATCAACATCCAGGCTGCGTCGATATTCCAGGAAAAAAGTTGTCAACAAAGGCCCTTGCAGAAGAAAGCCATGGCTTGTCGCCATGGTAGCGACTGTGCGGCGGACAGAAAAGTCACACCACAGACCACACGAACTCCAAGGCAACACTTACGACTGAGTAGACTTATGTTGTGCAAAAAANCATGGTAGCGACTGTGCGGCGGACAGAAAAGTCACACCACAGACCACACGAACTCCAAGGCAACACTTACGACTGAGTAGACTTATGTTGTGCAAAAAAATAATGACAATAATCATGCTTAAACTTACTCAAAGCGGTGCAAACACCAATGGTGTAACGTTTGGACATGTTGAGTAAAATCACACTTAACTGCCATCATGTTAGCATGCGAATTCCGAGAAAAAGTTCTGTTGCGCAAAACATGCTGAACATACTCATGATCAAACCCATTGCATGGTTTGCCAAAACCAATGGTGTAACATTTCGACATGTTGGGTTGACATGTTTGTGGACTACCATTGCATTACCATGCATGAGCCATGCCGCAGTAACCCGGGAACATCCACATGATTCAAAAGCCATGAACCGATTATGCACCCCCTCAAGTTATATTTCCATAAATTTCTTCATCAAAAACTTAACGAACAGAAACACCACTTCATTTGGTAGGTCAACCACTTGTTCGTGGACGTTTTTTCCCATCATGTCTAACTTTTACAGCCATTTGCATGTTTGTCGATGCATGACTTCAAGAAATCTTTCCCCTTGAATCCGAAAATTTCATTCCTCTCCATGATTTGAAATCTTTTCATAGTGGCCTGTACCAAAATGAATCAAAACCAGAATAGTTTTCCACTGGTAACAAAGTCCACTGATATCAAAGTCCGCTGGCTTCAGATAATGAGCGTTTGACAATCCTGATCGCCCAAATGCAAATCCACGCGTTGAAATTCAATTCCATTTCTGCCGTACAAGCTGACAACAAATAGAACCTGGGTTGTGGAAACTTGGACACAGCAGCAGCAACACGGAAATTTTCCGGCATCAAACATGTGCAAGAAGCAGGCAAACGGTCAGAAAAGACACATTTGATTTGCATTTGTTAAAACGACAAGCCATTACCTACCATGTGCCTGCGCGGTCAGAAAAAACACACGCGGAAGCAACAAGGAACAACCGTCTACAACATCAACCATGCGACGCAGATCGGAAGGTCAGAAAAAACACATCCGAACGGCCATTGCTGTCAATGTCAAGGCGCTGTATAACTGGGGGAAGCTAAGGTCTCTGCGACAAATCTTACTTTACTGTTGGGCGTCTTCTCAGAGAAATTTTCCAAAGCAGGTCGCTTCCGGCCAGCAANTATAACTGGGGGAAGCTAAGGTCTCTGCGACAAATCTTACTTTACTGTTGGGCGTCTTCTCAGAGAAATTTTCCAAAGCAGGTCGCTTCCGGCCAGCAACTTTTTCCAAATCCGTTCTCTGCCATTCCATTCTAGCAAGCCATGCAGCAACTAAGTGTCATCTACTTACGACGTTGTGAACGGTGCGGAATTAAAGTGGACCCATCACCACAGGCCTGGCAATGATGCAAAACACTTTGTCAGCCACCAACTCTTGTGCAAGATCAAAAAGTGCCTCGATGGATATGATCCACATCAACAAGAATGGTAAACAATCTGGATCAGTATGATCGAATGCCTCCACAATCAAACGCAGCCCTGCCTCATGTTCTTGTTGCTGATGCTTTGGTTTTGTTTTTCCAATTCGAACCAGCA
>BGPT01004156.1:1269-19901 GCA_003297045.1 Symbiodinium sp. clade C Y103
TTTTTTTGGGCCAAACTTTCCTGAAACTTAAGCAATGAGAACGATGAATGTATGAACATGCGCTTTTCCCGTGGGAATGCGTATTCACAGCTTAGATATATACATATATACATATCTTTGTGTTAGCTTACTGGAGGATATCCCATCATAATCCAATAATTTGCCGCCCTGTTTGGCTTCTGGTTTCCACCAATGGGGCACGGTCCGGGATGGTCATGGGCGTGTCTTCAAACGGGTATACCCCCAAATGGAAATTTCAATGTGGAAAATGGTGATAAACCGGGGGGTTGAGGTATCCTAGATTCAGACAAACCCACTTGCCAGTGTTTCACTGGGTCAATTTTTTTCAAGATCCACAGGCATAGAGGTACTTATCTATACTTTACAAGCCAAAATTGAATAAATGATCTATGACTGCCATATATTCTGGATTCTGAGACTCAGGGCAGGAAACCAGGAGCTTTACCAGTAGAATTAGTGTGGCAAACCCTAGTGGTAACACATGCCTGTGGCTCGACTGCAGGCCGAACAGCAAGGAGGTTCAGCGACGTACGGGGGAAGTGGCGCTTAAGACAGTTCTTACTTCACTTGCTTCAAATATATAGTGTATGAATGTATCTGAATAAGGCATGATATACAAATATGTACGAAGACATACAGTATACTACATAATTTGTGTATACATCACATATTCCATTCCACTGACTGAACTACATTTCATCACATTACAATACACATGTTTTTTGTGGATGATTCTCATCCAATCATTTCTAGGCACTGAGATGATTCTGGAAGCTGGGAACTGGGAAGGGTTCCCAGCTTAGGCCGCTGCGAGGCAGCCACGAACACGCTTAGCACCCCACCAGGATCTTCCAAGTAACAGCACCGACTGGATGGGTAGTTTAATCCTTTAGTTTTTTTGCTATACTCAATGGATTGGTTAATGGGAAAATTTTAACCGGACACCATGGATTTTCCCATCAACTATAGGGGTTTCCTGTAAATTTTCCCTTCAACCAATCCAATGATATACATGGAAAATAGCCATAAGCAGCAAAATATGTTTGTTTGGACTATGAAAGATTGACCAAGGTAAGTCAAGTAAGATCCTTTTCTTTTCTGCAGTTGTGTTTGGCCAAAAAACTTGATCCGGAGAGCTCAGCTGCAGTATACATCAAGGAGCTGTATATGAAGGCCTTTATCTACCAGCTATCCCCAAACCCTCTTAATCCAATGGATTCTGACCAATGAAGAAACCTTCCTTAGACATATTCTGGAATGAGCTTCCGGTACCTGGGTCATTTCACACCTGTAGCTGCGAAAAAAAGGTCTAACCTCCGGCAGGCTAACAGAGCTATGGAAAATCACAACTATAAATGGCCATTTTCAAGAGCTATGCTAAATTACCATAGCGTAGTAGCGGATGATATGCCAATTACATGCAAGATAAATAGATATAGAAGAGATTTAGTGGATGAGATGTCAACTGTTGTTTGACCATTTCAATTCCAGGGATCAATCCTCTTCCTCGCCAGGATGGTGTGTTGAAACGACAACCACGTGAAGTGCCACGGTGGTACAGTGCCACTCGGCCAGCACTGCAATTCCTGTTGATACGAATTCCAGATGTTCTAAAACTGTGGGTCAACGGCTTTAATGGAAAAGGGTCTACCGCCATACAGTCATACCCCACTGAGACGTTTTTTTTGTTCCACCAATCACAAAAGGAACGGTCAGTTCAACAATAAAGGTACCTGATATTGCGGGTATACTGATTAGTCGTCACGAAGGAATTCCAGTAGATTGAACTTCCCCGCAAAGTAAAGAGTCACATGCCAAATTACATCTCTCCCTGTTTGTTGAATAATCACCTCACCACTTATTTGGCTTCATCTATGTACATGTTTAAAAGGTTCAATACACAACTAAAAATATCTGTATATGTACGTTCAACACACAACTAATTATAACTCTTTAATCCTATTATATATACGTGTATATATATATATATTTATTTATATATACACGGTATAATATATTCATATCCGTATATATATATATAGACATAATTATGTGCCATATGCTCCATGGACAAACTGTCCAACATTTACCCCGCAGATCACCAAGTGTTGCAGGCAAATATTCTGTTTGCTTGTTATGTGTATACATATATATATATATATAGAGATCCAAATACAATTTTTGCAATAACCTTATAAAAGATGGAGAGAAAACCCTGAATCCTGCTAAAATAATCATATTATGATAGTGATCACCTATCTAGATCCCATATATCCCCTTAAAATATGCGATGTTTTTTTTCAGGGCCTTTCTGTGTATCCCATGATGACAAAAACGCCGAGGTTTCGAGCCAGGGCGCACTGGCTCAGTTGGCTGCCGTGGAGATGGAGGCGAGATGGTGAGGTTGAAAAAAAACCCATGGCCATTGAATGGGAAAATTGGGAAAATGATCCATGAAATGTTGGGGTTTTACCTATTTTTAGAGAAACCGAAATGTGTTTTGATATACACGTTTTACTATATTTATATCTGCGCGGTTGTCTTAATTGTCGATTGTGTTTAGTGTGACTTCATTGGATTCATCAACACCTGCGGGACCGGATACGAACACCCTCAGCCTCTGCTGGGGGAGGGCAGCCAAGTTCATAGTCACATTTTTTTCAGCTTGGTGAATCATTGTATTTATTTCCAGAATGATGCCTGGTGGATTTAGCAATGCAACATGGTGAGTAAAACTTGGTTTTACCATCAAAGATGGGGAATAATGGGGAAAAAGACCAAAAAAAATGGGGATTTAGCTATTAAACATAGGGATTTAAGCATCGAGTATTGCAATTTCACTATCCAAATCGCAAATGAAATACCATAAGCGGGATACTTAATGGGGTATATACATATAGACATATTTCAGGGATATATGGGATCTATATAGGTGATCAATCAGCTATCGATTCAATGAGATCCCCCGAAAATAAGCATTTAGGTGTCATGCTACATACTTTAAATCATCCCAAATAGAATGATATTGAACAACACCTCATTATTTAGTAGGGTGGAAGATAACAATCTAGCCGATAGTCGTCAATGTATCTTTTTTACTGGTCAAAAATTAAGGTTGACAATGGATCAAGATCATTATTTTCAGCGTGTTTTCACTGAAAATTGATCCAGTGACAGTGAGAGTATCGAGATATTCCCTGATATGAATATAATCTATATATATATATATGTATATAGGATGTGTATTCTTTTTTTTGTGAACCATCAGCTACAGTGGGCCACACGAAAAGACCAAACACGCCTTGCCACGTTTTTCTTTGCGAGGTGCTGTCAGTCCAACGCCGTCGGCCTCCTCAAAACCGCTTGGGAAAGAAGGGTCAACCCAGTACCCTTTGGTGAATTAGCATAGCTATTGAAATTGGTCATTTATGGTTGATTTACCTAAAAGAAATGATGATTTTCAATAGTGATGTCATGTTAGTTTATCAGAGATACTCTTTTCGGTTTTCCCCTCTGGAAATCCATGGATTTACCAGAAAATAACCCTCCGGGAATCAAACATAGCTATTGGAAATGCAACATTTATATACATTTATAGATTATCTTTTCTTTAAAACCTCCAGTTATAGGAGAATCTCCTATTTTCCATTGCCACATTTGATTACCAGATGGTATTTGACAATTGCTGGAAGTTTCACGAAACTTTCCATATCTATAAGTTCATGTCTATATTCATCTATAAAATGGACCGTTTTCTGTAAAATTGCCAGAGGGTATCTCATAAGATGCTCCAGTGGGAGTTCTCTTGGTGGACCCTGTCCGGGAGCACCTGAGGGGTGGAAGAGTTGGCGGCTTTGCCCCTGGACACGGAGGATGCCGCGGATTCCAACTGGGTGATCTGGGCCCAAGGGATTCTTCAAAAATAGGAAATTTAAGCATGAAGTATGGTGGTTGAACCATGTTTTACCAACAAACAATGGATTTGGCTCTGTCATTCTGTGTTACAAAAATAGTTATTTACGGGATTTACCCCAAGAAAATGACACTGGAATGGGACGATTACGACATGTAATTACATATATATATATATATGATATATATATATATATATATGATATATATATATATATGATATATATATATATACATAATCCATGGGAACTTAGCGGGACTAGATGTTCAGAGAAACCCATTTGCGGACTTGCATTTTTGTTTTATCATTCTTGTTGAGGAGTATTGGTTTCAAAATTATGCTTCTAAATCTGACTTTTTGTCGGGATGTCCAAGGCTTAGCCATGTAAGGGGAAAGCAATGGAAGCAGCAACGTGCATTCCATTTTTAGTGCTTGTAGCCACTTAGTTTTGGGGGGTCAATTTGTGACATAACAAATTTTCGTATATGCGGTGACCAATGACCAGTTGGTTACAAAGGAAAACGACCAATCTCAGCGTAGGGTCAATCATAAAAAAAATGTATCTATACGGAACATCCCCTACTAATGGATTCTTTTCTGCGGAACAACAAGTGTTCCCTGGTTTGCAACGCGGCCATCCAGTGATAGAACGCGCCATGTGTCCGAAGCAATACACCTTTGGCTTGTGGCAACGCAGATTGCCATTGGAAGAAGAGGAGAGCATGGAATATGCTGCCACATATATCTAAATATCTTGATGATTCATGACATCTAAGATTACCGGACTTTTAGATGGTTCTACAATTTTGTGAAGCCTCTCAGATTTCAGACATCTCATGATTCATGCATGGATTTCCCTTCTGTCGCCAACTAGGCTTAGTTGTGTTTGGACCGCTCGACCCGGGCACCCTAAAAAACGACAACTACACATGGTACCGTCATGGCACCAACTTTGACCATGGCATGTTTCCCTAGGTGAAATACGGATTGCATTCTTTTGGAAGGTGAAAGCCAGCTATGATGCACAGTGAGTTTTGCGTGCTTTTCTTCTCAGAATAACTGTATGTTCGTACAAGCTATGTAGACAATATATCAACATATGGTTTATATGTGAGCGAGGGCTAAATGACTATAGACTATAAATATAAACATACATAAATACATATATTGTGCTAATTACATTCTTCCTGGTCTACATAATCCATTCCATACTATGTAAATCTTGGTTTGACAGGTCAATGGGTTGATTCTCAGCCATTAATGTCGGGAAAAATTGCTATCTCCTGCGACCTTTCTGACCAAGTGCCATGGCATACCTTGGGCGAGTACCGGCAGGCTGGGGAAACAGCACAAGAATCATCGCTTCGAATGTCACGTTTATATAAGTTTATCAAGAGACAAAACATGTGATTTAATCATCAACATTCATCAACAAATAGGAATTAATCACATATGTAACCCATGAATTGTTTTTATTTGGGGAAATGTGTATGACTTGTTTCAGTGGTTGTAAGCCACCATGATTCATGCTTGTCATGTTTGCCAGTCTATGATTTTACCGGTGATCTATTGATTATGTCGGGGATCATTATTGACTTTGCCCCAGTACTCCATTGGTCACCACCCTGGGACGATTCTGGTATAGTTATAACTAGCTCAAGGCTGTGATGTGTTACCAAGTTACTAGCCATTGACCTTTCAACTCCAAGAAGTGGAACACTGACATATAGCTAAATGATGTCAAATTTTCAGGTCCCAAGTTACTGCAACATACTGTACTCTCACCATCCTTCGCAAAACCCTGGCAGGCCATGCAGTCGTCACCCGCTTCGCAACACGTGCCATACGACGCGTAGCGCGACGCGCGATTTCCAGCGTGGGCAGTTCGGTGACGCCTTTCTGGCCCACGGAGCTGGATGCGAGCGTGTCCGTTGCTTGGCGGGGCCTGGACAGCTGGTGGGACAGGGTGGGGAACTGGGAGCTGGATGGTAATGCTGATGGTTTATGATGGTTTAATACATGATGGTTAATGATGGTTAATAACCATAGTTGTGAAACTCATGGTTTGTGCTGGTTTGCTGGTTGAAACTTGATGGTTAACTTATAACAAACAGGACAACGCACTTCATGGACTTCCAAACCTACCCCCGAAAAAGATACCGAACGAAAACACACATCAGTTTTGGTGGGACTACTAACGTGAGTTTCAAAGTGTTTGAGCAACCGGAAAGTGAGACCTGCAAGGCAAACCGCATGTGACACACTCGAAGTTTGGGCTGGTGAGAGAAACGTTGGTTGTGACTGCTTGCCACCAATGTCCAGGTACATTTTAAGGTATGGTGAGATAGATGTTGATAGCTTGTTCTTCTCCGAGAAATAGGATAGTATGATGTAATGTGCAAATCCTGATATTGGATGATATTGGTTTGTCTGAAACTAGGATACTCCGCTCATTCCCTTGGTTTATCATACAGGCTTCACTGTTATATTTGATGTCCACAACTGGGAGAATTCCCACCTGTTGGGACAACCCATAGGTTTTTAAAGTGGTTGTTTGTCAAAAAAGTACTATAGACTACAGACACACAATCCGTAATATAAGAGATATAACGGACAAACCCGTTTTTGGACAAACCATGTTATACTAGTTATAGTGTATCTGTATTTAGCAAATGGTGCTTGGGTGCCTCGGTATGAAATTGACTTGATGCTGAAGTGGTGTCAGCAGCGGCAACCAATTGATAGTGGATCCATTGCTGACAGTTGCTGACCCTACCTGGGTACACCTCGGTTTGGGTGTTTCATCCATAAATAGAAGAAACATGTGGATGACTAAAGCTAACATGATCTTACCTTGTTTGACTTGTTTGCCATTAACTATCAAGAGTATCTAAGGTTTATCAAGATCTATATCCATCATATCCATCATCCATCATCCAACAAGGCTCCCATTGGTCCCACATTTTTTTACGCCACAGATCCGCCGAGGACGGTTCCTTAAAAAACTCCTTGGGATCCCTGGGATCTCTTGGCTCAGCGTGCCTTGGTCGTGGTAACGACATTTGAATATGTGGAGGGCGGGCCAGACCGCGAGGCCCCGGAGGTAGTGTGAAATACCGGTTCGTATATTTAGAAATATTTAATTGTAGTTACTGTATGTTTAGATGAATTGGATTCGCTATGATTCCATATATTTAAATGGCCGGGCCAAGGAAAACCTTCCGCTAATGAGTTAGATTCTTGGACCTCAACTCGGACAGATTATTGCTCACGTTTGTTGCTCACGTTTGGATAATTTGTCATTGAGATCTGTTAATTTGTTGTACCCATTTTGTTCTCTCTATTGCAGCACCATCTATGTTCAAATCATGCCGAGTGGATGTTGGTTACATTACCATTCGGAATTATAATTGTGCTATTGTTGCTGCTTACGCCGGACCGGTGAGAAAAAAAAAATATGTGCACTGTGCTCCGTAATAGATATGCTTGCAATGGACCTTAGAATTGCGTGCACATTGTCGTTGAGTCGCAGCTATTAGATGACTGTGTCACCCTGCTTTGATAATTTGATACCAGAACTAAATGTTCATTTGTGCCCAGTGGTGTGTCATGTTTGGGCCTCAGCTAGATGTTCACCAATTCCTGCCTATTTCAGATCTTATCTGTAGGGTACACGTCGGCTTATATATATATATATATTCATCATATACATGAACGTAAAATCCAACATATAGAAGCATCGTGTGCAGAGGTGAACTAGCCCCGTTGGTAATCAATCGTGGCAATAGAAGAACCTACTTCTACTGGAACATAATCTGTACATGTCATATAAAATCAGGATTTTCCATGAGCATTTTGCCAGAGGGTATACCTCGGCACAAAGACAACATTGCTCTATTATACGTCATTGCTATATTTAGTTTCTATTGATTCAAAAGAAACAATAGAATACGGCAGTAAATGGAATACAAAGGAAATTATCCCTATGCTTCGAAATCTCTGCAATCAGTCGATTTGCTCCGAAATGTATCCCTATCAACTCCAACCTTTGTACAATGAAAACATAGTATATGATTCATTTATAATATATTCATATGGTACATGACATACGGTACTATGATACATTTATAATACCCAGTTTGCAAACCTATTTACAGTTTCTATACACATATGCTTCACGTATGGAGTATGTGCGAAATTATTTAAAACACACATTGCATACTTGGTGCATATTGGATATGTATATATATATATATATATTTTTTATTTATTTAACTGTGTATTTATATATATATATACACATGCATATGTGTATATATATATATATGCATATGGGTTATAACCCACTTGCTAACTTATATATATATATACATATGTATCTATACACAATACACATAGTAATGTCCATAGTAATATATATATATATATAGCAATATACGAGCGGCGCCTGAACTCTCTCCGGTTTCCTTCCTCGCGCCCACTGCGGTGCTGAAGCCATTGCCTTCCGTTGTTTATGGGGTCCTGTGGTTCTTCTACGTCCAGGAGCCACCTCAACCTCCAACCTGGGGCGCTCCGTCGGATACATGTCCGAAGGCAAGCGCTTCTTCAAATGGCTGCTGCAAGAAGGTACAGTCAATGAAAGCATTGCCAAAGAACTCTACGAAAGGAGCACATGGAAACGAACCGCCATCAACGAGGATCGATCCTTCGAAGTCCTTTTCCCTTTCGTTTCTGTCTGTGGCGCTCTCCACGTGCCGGACATCGCAAGCCTCTTCCTGGATGGAGACCCCCTCGGCATCCGAGGACGCGCCACCTTTTTTTACAGTCACCCAGCTTTAAGCACCGCGTTGGAATTTCGCCGTGCCAACGAGCAGTTGGCTGCAGACGGCACTTTGGCAGAACAGGTTCGTTCCTGCGGCGCACCCGCGTTCATGACAAGCATTAAAATGCATCATTGTAATTTCATGTAAAATCCTTCTACACATTATATCCATTATTTTGTACTATAAAAGAAACAGTAGTAGATCTACTACATAGATATATAATGATATATAATACTATTTAAATCATGCATTGATTTTTCAACAATATAACAACATAAATGAATGTAACCAATGATGATGTTGTATTGCCAAAATTGTGTTATACTACTACTTGATACTATTTGCATGTTTACAAGAATAAGTTTCATAATAATGACAACAATATGCATATACACATATATACACTATATTTCTATGTATACATGATTCAATGATGCACTGTGGTCAGGGAGCGCACCGCCTTTCTGCCGGGTCGCGGCATCGCCTTGAGTGGTGATCTGGCAGACTTCGCCGGGTTTCTTCGGCAGCAGCGCTGGGGCTTGGGTTTTTGTGCTGGCACAATGGCAGTTGGACGAAGATTTGGCAAGGAAAATGTGGGGATTTCACCATGAAAATCTGGGATTTTGCCGTGAAAAGTGGCGATTTCACTTCGAAGAGATTGGATTTTACCATGCAAATGATGATTTTTACAGCAGACATCAAATATGGTGAACCCGGCGCTTAAAGCGTCAAAATGCGAACGCATGCTGGGTTCAGCCATGATAAATTTGGAGTTAACAGCATTTGACCAATGATTCAAAGAACAGTCGATTTGATTTGATTGAAAACGTAGTTGATGGCAATTTCATGGACACATTGATAAACGACTGAATTTTGAGGCACCAAATTTTAGGACAAAACCAATTGGCAATTTTGTCAACGAGGCAGTGTTTTGGACTGAATAATTTTGCGAATTTGTGTATCGTTGCGAAGCCACGCACGAATAAAAACACAATATGACTATAGCAAACAAAAAAAATAACTTCACCTGCAAGACAACAATTGAACCTTAAAAACTGCAGATATGACTTTACCAATAAGAAGTTGGTTTTTGCTGGACTCACGCAATAACAACGGGGATTTAACTCAGCCAATGACAACTGAAATAATTTAGCCAACGAAAATGATTGACCTAACCTGATTGAACCCAGAAACATGGGGCATTTACATTGGACTTAACATCAAAAACATACTGGGGGAAAAAAAACAGCCACACAAACGCATTAAGAGAAACCCTACGCCGCACGATTGGGACCTCTCATATCGTATTGTTGATTCTATGTCCTTGTTTATCCCACTTACATAATATGTATATATATAATATAAGTATATACATACATACATATATATATATATATACAGTATGTACTTATACATCCATGCCATGCCATGCCAGTAGCAGTACCATTGCCACTACCATGGCTGAACAATACAACACATTAGCACACAATTACTACATCATTAAAGGCATACCATTTCTTGAAGGTGAAATCCTATGTACCACCCTGGGAAAGCACAAGTTTCCACCTGCCAGGCGGAAGCCTACGCCGTTGAGTTTGACTGAGATCTTGGTTCCTGGCTGAAATGTGGTTGGCGCTGTGAAAATTGGGGCATTCCAGTCAGTTCACCAGTATGACGTTCCATAGTTATCATAGGTATATCATGTTGTATAAGGATATATCAGGCTCGTATCCGAACTTTTGATTCTGTCAAAATATGCTGCAAGTAATTGCGTTGTAGACTCTTATAATTCACTGGAATGGATTGGGATGTACTCCAGTTCCAAGGCACCTTTTTATTCTGGTTCTGGCCACATCTTCAACACCCTTCTCTCAACCTCCGCTTGTCTCAGGGTATGAAGACGCCCGAGCGACTGCAGAGTATCTTGCAGGTGGCCCCGTTGGGTGGTTGGGACTGGGACTTGGGTAATGCATGGGAATAGTAAGAAACAAAAACCTCCCAGTGAAGCCATCATAGTATTGAGAATACGTCGCGTAAGAAGAAGAGTCATGAGAAATGCAGGATTAAAATGGATTCACTATATGGTAGAGTCCAGCAATGATGATAATGATGAGGTGACTAGGTATTCTATTGGATCTCAACGTTTACAAGCAGATTCTCCAGAGAATTTTGTTTACATCCTTGAGTGTCTGGCACCCTAAGAATGTCCATTGAAGCCCCATAACACCTGGAAACTCGTCAGCCCAAAAAGGGAAGATCTCGTCGAGATCCAGTGGTGAAGAGGGAGCAGTGAGCTGAGCGTTGGGTGTCTATGAAATGAGGAGCCAGTTGGAGCTACTAAAAGCTTCCAAAACCACATGATAGTTGAAATTTATCTACAACTACAGTAGTTTAAATCCAAAGCCCATGATACTTGATGTATAATCATCATACAACAATGGTATAAAGTTTACATCAATGAGCCCTAACAAATGAGATTTCGAGAACTTTGCACCTCGCAGGAGGAGTTGCCTGTGAGACTGGCCAATCGGATTGCTCATTTGGACATGTTGCCGGACCTGGAGGCTGCGACCGAACTGCGGGCTGGGTAGTCATAGTTCCCAGGTTTCTGGAAGAATATAGATTCACAATGTTTCATAAGATATTTTCTGGGAGTAACTCTCAAAGACATAAGATTTTCAGTGAGATTGATTTCGTCCTGATCTTCAGCACGCCACAGCCGCCAAATACCTGGAGCCTGTACCCAACCTGAGATTTCTGAAAGGATCGTCCCAGTACCCTCCCTGGCAACGGGCACAAGCTCAATGCAGATGGTCAATACCATAGATAATAAGCGTGGGTATCAACTACACCTATGCTGATGCTTATATAATACGATATAGGTATATAATCTTACACGTATAGTTATATACATTTATTATGGTTTATTGATATTTATTATATATATTGGGTATATCATACCCGCTAGTAGCTGGTTAAAAACCCAGCTGCTAGCGAAGCCTGTTACACGGAATGATGCTCTAAGGACGCCAAGTTTTATGGTTGATCATACCTTTCCCAACTGCAAATCAGTAAAATGACATTGAATTGCCATACTTTGACCGGTAAATTCCCATGTGAGCCGGTAACGCTGTTGGATATGCATCCCATTGAGTAATTTTAACAAGCATATTGGCACTTAGTCACCTAGTTATGTGTTGGATATACTGGGATGCATCATGATGCAGCCTGCATTAAGTACCAACCAAAGAGGTTAGGGGTTATATTCCATTTTTAGGGGTTAATACCATCATGATTCACCAACCCCCTAAGTTAACAAAGTTGATGATGTTCCATTCATCTTCATTTGTTACCCTCCAATAGACTCACATAGATGTGGAAAGCCCACCATTGGTTTTCCACATCTCAATAGCCATTTCAGGTACCTAAATCAGAGGTACTGTACCATACAAATCCATAATTTGGGGCTATATACCCTTTCCAAAGACCACCCAGATGTAGCTTCCTGAAATGGCCAACATCTTTTTGGAGCACCCCGACAGGTACCCATTCGAAGCTCCTCTTCCCTTTCACCATCCGGCCACCGCTCCAGGACATGTCGGACATCGTGAGCGTCCGCGCCGACTTCTCTGTTGCCTTCCAGGAAGTGCGACAGGCGAAGCCTGAAGACTTCAAGGAACCGTGACGTCCGAAGGGGGAGGAGAATGGGGGAAAAAACGTGAAAAGATTGTGGTTCACCATGGAAAATATAAACTGAAGCAAGAAATTCATGATTTTTTGTAGAGCTGTAAGCTTGGGTGTATGGATGTGTTTGATCACAAAGATGGGGGATTTAAGTAACAAAATCATCGGACTATCATCATAATATGTGTCTATCTTTGGAAGGTTTACAGAGCAACATTTCGGGACTTGAACCAACCAAAATGTAGATTGTTCAAAACATGGGTACCAATGGACCCACAAGAGGCTAGCTTTTTTTTGGCACTCAAGCATCATTTTTGGGGGTATCGAAATTTGGGTCATTCCTGCATGGGTATTTGCTCCCAGCTGAAGCCGTTTTTCATGGCCGGTTGCAGGACGTGATCCGCCGCTTCAAGAAGCGCAATGAGGTGCCGGAGATGGAGCACGTTACACGGGGCCGGGAGCACGTTGTGTCAGGAAGTATAATGAAGCCAGATGAAGTATTTGGGATTTTTCATGGGGATGATATGGGATCATGTTTGATTATGATTGTTCATATGTTTTTTTGGGCCATGATGAAGTATTTTGATGTTTTGATATTTTTTACATGGTTCTTATCGATGAGTTTTGATAAAGTATTGAATTGTTTTGTTTGTTTGTTTTTTTTGTTTGAATGGTCGATGTTTTTGATGGTGCTGGGATGTGCTTGGTCAAACTGGCCAGCTGAGATGTCAAGCTGAGCTAAGAAATGAGATTACATAGGGATTTGGCACTGTAGCTATCGCAAGATGAAGTGACCATGAGGGTTGGACGTATACATATATCATATATTAATTATGCTGCAATGCGGTGCCACCCAGTTGTGTTTGTTGGTAATGCCCATTGGTTCAATATATCTTCCACAAGCCCAAATGTGTTGGCCTAGTTCGCATTTGTGCAACCAACTTAAGTTGGCAAAATGGCCAATGAGTAACAACGACAATGGCAGACTCTCTCATTGTGTTGCTATGTACGAACAGCATATGGATATAGTCATTTAACTGAGGTTCTTGGTGCCCCAAGATCCCAACCAAAACTCGTCCTGTGAATCATCCAAGATTAGTCGTGAAAGCATTTCTGAAAGTGCAGATTTCCCAGCTCGCCAATATTTAAGAATACAGGAAGGGAAAGAGACTTATGTTTTTTTTTTTTTAAGTCTCCAAGTTTGACGCGCAACATATCACTCACTTGTCATTCATCTCATAGAAAGTCATGAAATGCCTTGATACATGCGATACATGCCTGTGCAACAGAAGCAACATTAGAAATGAGATGTTTTTTGTCACTCTTTCCTGGATTAACCAGGTTGGTGATAAGCAGTGATAGCATCTATGCATCCAGGTTTCTGGTGATGAAGAATCCGCAGGCTTCATCGACCTAGCAGTAGTTTGGGAGGCTAAATTCCATTTTGGTCAGCAAAAATCAACAATTTCATTGCTTGACTCAAAGAATGCTCTTGATCGCATCAAAGATTGGAAACGGCTTTCATCATCATAACCAGTCAGATCCAGAAGTTTGTTGGCCAACAGAGTCATCTGGGTTTGTCTGAAAATAGGATACCCCATTCCCAGGGTCTTGAAAATCATCCCCAGCAAATTTGCCACAAATTTGGGGTAAACTCATGTAAACTCCCCATTCTGGACAAACCTATAATATCTTAACCGTGTTGGTTATTATATATATACATGTATACATAATATATATATATATGTATACATATATATATATATATACATGTGTGAGGCCATTATATCCCGTTGTCATTCTACCCGGTGAATGGGTGGTAAATCCCCCATGTTTTTTTTGCTGACGAAAACTCCCATAACACCTTGATTCAAAACACATGATATCCTGATATTCTCATCATTTTCCCATCTTTCCATATTTGTCCCATCATATTCCCATCATTGTTCCCCTCACATTCCCATAATGTTCCCATATTTTTTCCCACAATTGTCCCATCATGTTGCCATTATTTCTTCAATTTCTCCATACGATTTCCAGTCATTTTCCCTATGTTGTTTCCATATTTTCCCATATTTTCTCGGTGTCCCAGAATCGTCCCATATCTTCCCATCATTTTCCCTTATCGTTCCCAGTGTCCCATCATTTTTCCAACATGTTTTTTGCCCATGAAACTCCTCAGCCAGGATCATGCCATGCGACTGACCCGAGGCATGCAGGCGTGGAGCGCATCCTGGCCTGCAGAAGAGTTCCGGAATGGTATGATATGGAGGTTTCCTAAAATGGGGGTACCCAACAATGGATGGTTTATAATGGAAATTCCTATTAAAATGGATGATTTGGGGGTACCCCTATTTTAGGAAACCTCCATATGTAGGAAACATTCATGGACTATTCATGGTATATTAGTAACTATAGGTGGATGTTGATGGTATATCCATACTATAGATATCTATAGAAATTTCATGGAATTTCATGGTATATTAATCCCAATGGATCCAGCCGTACCTTCTTAGGAAGTACTTGGGGTATGATTTAGGGGGCTAAGTATCTTCTCAGACAGTGTTTGGATCCATAGGGAATAACTAGAGTGGATGGGGTTCATTGATGGTATATCTATATTATCTATAGATATCTATAGATATCTATAGATATTTCATGGAATTTCATGGTATATTACCCTCTGGTTATTTCACATAGCTATGGAAAATCACCATCTTTAATGTGGAAATCACCATGTTTATCATCTATTTCTATGGGCCATTTTACATGGCTATGTTAAATAACCAGAGGGTAATAACTATAGGTGGATGGGGTTCATTGATGGTATATCCATATTATCTATAGATATCTATAGATATTTCATGGAATTTCATGGTATATAAAACTAGGTATAATGACAAACTATAGGAATTATAGTTATAGCTGTAGATATGCAGTGTATATCTATATACAATTTCAATGATGATATATCATCAATATCATCATTATAATGACAATATCATCTAGTGGTATTTGTAATATTTACGTTCAGACAATATTTCCGATTAGTAATATATCATCCAATGATAATGGTTGGTTGTCTTATGGTCAGCTCATATGGGATTAAAACCATATATGGGTTACAGATACAGATGTATTCCACCTAACTAATCCCATCCCCCGTTCATATCAAACACCTCCCAGAAACCATGGTAAAAGTCGGGGATTTACGGATACTTGGAACCATAGAATGGGGATGTTTAATGTTGTAGGGGGATGGGATTATATCTGTATATATACAGTGACCTCTCACCTCGCGCTATCACTGGAATGACCCAACTGGGATTGGTGGAAACATCCCCAAATTCAGTATGATGTTTCAGCTATTCTCTTAGCTTCGGCAGGGAGGGTGCATCTTCATCAAGGGGAAAGCAAAAACTATTTTCAGGTGAGTGAATTACCTTTCATTCAGCCAGATGAATATATGAGGAACCAAGGTGCAACGGCACTAAGAGTTTCCCAGCCACATGATGGATCGGTACCCGTTGAGTTTCTGGATTAACAAGTTAGAAGCAAAACCATTGGCAGTTTGGTCCTGTCAACGGGATAGCAAGGAATGAATGGTACAACATGTTTAGACACTACTGTAGTTGCTTAAATACCACCATATATATATATATATATATATGTGGGTTAGTCTGAATAAACGGGTACCCCCCATTCCATTCCAATGGATTCTCATAATTTTCCCTATGAAAATGGCAGGGAAATGCCCTCAGACAAACCCTATCTCCACAGTTTGGTCCTTTAAATTCCCCCATGTTTTGATGCTGAACTCGAGGACCTGCAACGGACCAAAGGGGAGCCCTACGAAGAGACACGTGGCCTGGCTCTGATGTCATGGGAATTTCACCATGAAACACGTGGGAAATTTGAAGCAAGAAACTATGGAGATGGATCAAAGATCCCATGAGTCGTCGACGAGTTCCTGTAGATAAAAATCCTGTTGTCGTTTCCAAGATTTACCATCATAGATCTGGGTGTATCTAAGCAATCGACAACGGGAATCGACATGATTCGGCCTGATTCGGCAAGCAAACATGGTGGATTTGACCAACCAAAATGGAGCTGACATGATCTTTCCCAGCGAAAGTGGTATTGAGATGATGCAACCGACATTGATGATAATCTGTATATGTAAATATAGATATATATATGTATATATATATACATACAGTATATTACATAAATCTATATTTGAGGCGGATGGATGAACATCCATTTACCAGCTGTTCTGGGGTTTCGCAGGGTAGGGTTTTGACATGACCCATGGCCAGGAAGGAGACCAAAATCGTCGGGTCCAAGTGCAGTCATAGCATATGTTTTGTTTGTTTAGATTAAAACCCGTAACAGTTATAACTAACTTATCATTTATATGATATGTAACCTTAGTTTCAGCAGTGATAAATAGTTATAATATGTTATATTGACATTTATAAGTATGAAGGGCCATAAGTGTGTGGATTCCCTTTTCACATCCGTGTTTTTTTAATGTATAAAATGTACATTTCCCTTGCTCGAGAGTCTTGTGGGTTCTTCAGTGGCGTGACTCAACCATCAACGAGAGAGCCTGTACTCCATCCATCTTCTTGTCCACATGAGTGCAAAGGAATCATTTCCCGGGTTCTCTTTAGGTTGAATCTAGATACCCTCTGGATCCCTCTGGGATTCGAAAAGTGTGCAAACTGGAAGCCATGGCCCATTGAGTTCAAGGATTCACCGAACTTAAAAAGTGGTGGTATTCAATAGCTATATTTTGATTGCCAGAGGGTAAGATACGATAACACAAGGGTTGTATGGCATCCAAGGTGCTTTCGTGGACAGCTTCTTGAACCGCCTCTTCCTGTCGCGGATTGGTCTCTTCGACTGATTGAAATTGTGAAATGCCAAGGCCAGCGAGTAAGTTGTAAAGGATTTTTACCCAGAGAAAGTGGGAAGATATCCAACAAGAATGGTGATATAACTGATAAATACTGATAACTTCTATCACCGACAGTTGCCTTAGGGTGAACATACCAAAAGATGCGACAGACCCATGAAAAAAACAATGGTTTCCCGTCTGTACAAAGGAACGAATCCTACATGCATGGTGGGTCGTGTCCTGCAATGAACTTCACGAGATTCGATTTGGAATTCGCCAAGAAGTGCTCCATTCCCATCCACAATGGTTTTAAACCTCAACTGGGAATGGGTCAAGGAAAAGGTTGTCAAGGAGAATAGTTTTTGTTTTGGATTCTTTTTGTATGTTTTAGTATGTTGTAGTTTAGTATTCATCCATCGATGTTGGAGGGTCAATACTTATTTCGAGCCATACCACATTTCCCCATTGTTCAGTGCCAGGAAACACAATTACTTGAGAAGTCCATGTGTTTTCCTCCACACAAGGTGGGGAGGCAGATATACCTCCTATGAACGTTCACATAGATATGGAAAACACACCATGAATGTAGATCACGTTCCAAACGAGTGAAAACCCATGTTTTTTTCAGATCTCCTGGTATCTTTACTCTTGGTGAAACCATTACTTTTCCATGTTTTTGGGTATACGGTATGTTTATCTAGGGAAACCCTGGGTTAGAAACCAACCAGATCCATGTCACCGGCAAAGTCCCCGGCCTCTCCACCGGTCCACCGTCTCCAAGGAATGGAGACCTTGACCTCGCAATATTTGGCGCTCTCCAAATGTCCCGATGGCATGGTGGATGTGACCTGTGCCCTGGCTCCCAGGTTGCTGTCGGAAAATGTGGTGTATCCCCAATATATGGCCATTTCATAGGGAACCTTAGAACAAACCATTGGTTTTTGCGATACCCTATGTTCAGACTAATTAGGGATTGTTGTGGGGATATGAGATGGGATAGAAGTGATGCATTGTGAATAGAACCCCAACGGCACACCATGTGCATATCAGCCATACATACACCACGTTGGTGTATTGGCTCAAGAACAATTACTGCACAGCGGTTCATAGNTGTGAATAGAACCCCAACGGCACACCATGTGCATATCAGCCATACATACACCACGTTGGTGTATTGGCTCAAGAACAATTACTGCACAGCGGTTCATAGAGAAAAGTGCGATTGATGTCCGCCTGATCAGTCTCCCATCCTTGTTGAATCCCTACAGTTTCAGGATCGTAGCTGACG
>BGPT01004157.1:0-19653 GCA_003297045.1 Symbiodinium sp. clade C Y103
CCATGATGAGGGGCTGGGCCGTGCCCTGTCCCCTGTGCTGAGCCGTGCCCTGCTGGCGATATGATTGGAAACTGACTGGGTTCAGTTGTTCATTCACAGGGCTAATGTACAAATATATACATATTATATATATATATATATATGTAGTTGTAGAAGCACTGGACCCTCATCGCATTTTCTAGGCTGAACCTGACCCACAGAGCCCACGCTCCATTTGAAAGGTAGTGATGCTAGTGATTCACAACTCGAAGTCTCGTTTCGTACATTTGAGAGAGTTTGTCATGTTTCTGATTGGCATCTTTTTAGTCACCAGTTGTTTCATTTTTTACTGCCTGCTGTTTTCTTTTCTTGTGGGGTCCAGGTATGAATCTGAAATAGGGTTGCGATTTTTCCAAACCATCTAACCACCCAAAGTGCAAGACGAATCCACTGTCCTTTTTTCAATCTATTCAGACAACTGATCTTCAAACTTCATGTAGATACGGGACCCTGTGAAGGGGACTGTGTCATCTGAGACCCTGCATTACAATCCACCCTTTCTCCACCCGCAACCGCCACAACGAAGGATTGTGGGGTGGCTCTTCAGCGTTGCATTGTGTGTAGTCCTGTATCACAAAGGCCTTCCCTTGAAACCACCCAAAAATTGCTTTCGTTGAAAACCTCATTGAGAGATTTGCGTCCGGCATTTGAATTGTGGGAATCGGTTCAAAGGATTTTTACAAGCAAGCGGGCTACCCAAGCCATGGCTTGTTGATGGCTGATGCTTCCAGAGCCAGTGGGTGGAATAACCCCAGCCTAGCGCGCGTTGCACAAAAAAAGCGAGTGTTACATAAAAGAAGTCACGGAGCATGCAGAGATTTGTTGCAATTTCCGAATGGTTTCATGTTTATTTGCCATTTGCAGTCGCTATGCAGTCGCTTAATCATACTTAATCCAATTTGCACATGCCCAAATCTTAGTCATTTGCTGCGGTCTTGTGAGGCTGCCAACTATCCCGACAAGTGCTTTGGTTGAATGCTCCGGCCTTTGCTCTGAAGGCATTCCCTTCAAATCTTGTGGAGTTTGTTTTGTGCTTTGCTCTGCCAAGTCTTAAAGAATCCGTTTCTTTTTTTGGGAATGTTACGGAATGTTTGTAGTTTAAAGGCCAGTCTCGACCTTGCCAGGAAAGAATGCAGCCCTGGATCCATTTATGTTGGGTTGCATTGCTCCCCACAGCCACTGCCGCGCTCAGGCTGCGATGAACTTTCGCGAGCTCGTTGCAACAACTTTGATTTGTGGAGATCGATTGGAAATGAGTTGCCCGGCACAAGAGGGTGCAAAGATGCGGCTGAGCAACTCTGAGAAAGGCATGGGAATGGAGTTCGCATTTCACATCATTGATCGATGTGAAGAAAAGAAGCATCTGTCCACTTTTCAAAACTGTGTTATGCTGTATGTAATCTGAATTTGGTGATATTTGGTGTATATATTATATGCTCATGATTGATACTGTATATGATACATGTCCTACCAAACATTGAGCAATGTACAGGACGGCAGGGTGTTCAAAAAAGAATGTCCATAAGTCGGAAATTGAGAGCGTTGAAGTGCTGCAAGGTTGTCTAGCCGAGTCCCTCCTGGACAAATTCCCATCGGAGGCGAAGCCGGACTCGGGCTGTTCTGAGAGTTTGATACTGCTAAGATCCGCAAACGGTGGAAAATGAAGATGCATAGAAGATGCCAACCATGTGACCATGTGTAGATTTTTTAAATACATTTTGTCACTATATACTTGGCCACAAAATAAGTATACAACATATGAACATATAAAAACATAATATATAGAAACCACTGTAATTGTCAAGGTTGATGTGATGCTGCTGGGACGTACTTCACTTCATTTTGTTCCTTTGTGCAGTTGCAGCTGGCGCAAGAGTTTTGGCAGCCCCCACAGCGCCTCGTACTTCTTTGGGTCCAGTTTTCAAGTGTTTCAGAGCCTGGTCAGCAGGACTGTTGGGATTGCAATCGAAAAGAAGACTCTTGTCCGTTGCCGCAGGCTTCCTGAAGATGTCATTCCCGGCTCTAGCCAAAATTCATCATCAGTTCTAAGTTTTTGCAAATTGCTCTTCCAAGCTAACATCAAATATATCATAGCATATCATAAATACTGGGCATAAAATGTCATAAATACCTATCAGCTCTAAACAGCAGGGGTTTTTGGCAGGACTGACATCGACTGACAGTTTGGTGAATTTTTAGCACCGAGGCATTGGAGACAGTAACACTTCTTCGTTCCTTCGCCGGCGTGTCGTGCCGTGTCTTGGCGGGATTCTCTCGCTCCGGATTGGTAGAGGAGATATCCCTGAGGCAAACCAAACATGTGTGATTTGTAGTTTTTGTGATTGTTCTTATGACATCTTATGACTGTTTCAAGTGGTGCACAGTATTGCACCCGATTGCAACACCAGGATGATGTTTTGTTAAGCTCTGGGTTGAGAAATTAAGTGGATGGACGATGAATGTGCATGTTATGTTCGGGTGAGGCCACCGGAGGCTTCTACCTGCTTTTGAGCGACTTGGCCCTATCGGACCTATCGAAATGCAGCTCAGCAGCTATCAACAGCGGTTGCACTTGCAGGAGATGGCCTTCAGCACAGTACTTAGGTCTCAAAGGGATGCCTTGCTGGATAGCTTGCATGGCTTGCGATTTTCCGATCTGCAACGATTAGTAGTGGCATGTGGACAGTTCGGCACCCAGCAGTTTGCAAATATTTTGATTAAACTTGTTGAACTAGGCAAATTCCAGACAAAATTGTCAAACTTTGTCCTGACAAGCTATGAAGGTTTCAGCCGGTCACAAACCAATATACACAGGTACCAAAACCTTTGACATTCTTCACAAGTTGTCTTTTTGCATCCAACCTTCATGAAATGGGGTCCATTATCAAAGGTAAATTCAGCCTCGCGGTCAACATCCTAGGGCGTACCGGTCAAGCCAAACTCATGTAGTCGATGTTCTCACGCTGATGCATTGTGTTGCTCAAACAGCGAGGCAATGGACAAGATGAAGAGCGTGTCGATACAAACAGCACATGGTTGTGGAATGTTCTGGAATATTGTGGATATGTATGGATATGTCCATATTGATTAATGTTGCATTGTATTTTACATCGCATTCCTGTATAAGATTATATAAGTATTCTTCTGAAATGATATACCTCATTCAAATACAGATTTGCATACATCAAAGCTGGCTGAATTATATGGACTACCTCAGTTTGGTATTGTTTTCTCATCATTCAGCCAGGCGAAAGCAACGCCTCTATTGAACTACCGTAGGTCTCTAGATTGTAATCAGCCCACAACGCATTGTATATATAACTTGACACATCTTCTCTCGCTTGTGTCACGGAGATTGCAGAGACTCATGTGGCCAATTTTGCCTTGCCCCTGAGCCGCGGTGCCGGTGCAGTGCCTTGTGACTGCTGGTATGGTCAACCAGAGAAGAGCTCGGAAGTCCAGTGCTGCAAAGTCCAGTGCATCCATCTCCAGCTCTGTACAACTGGATGGCGCTGCAATTGGAAAGATGGCGTCATCAACTCCGAGCATGTGCAGCACATTAGGCTCGGCAAAATGCCTACCAAGCTCCGCACATTCAATTGAGCAGTCATAGAGATTGCATGCAAGCTTTTCTAGGCTCATTCACAGACGTTGCTGTGTTTTGAAGCAGTTTTTGAAGCTGGCAGGCGGTGAGTGTAGATTTCTGGATTGCAAGGTGCCGCAGCTTCCTTGCAAAGTCGCAGTGAGTCAACAAGAGGCTGTGCCTCGAACATGATTCTGCTTTCGATCTGCCCAAAGGAGTGCAAGATGACCAGAAACACTTTCCAACTGGCTTCCATACAGCATAAGCATCTTTGCTGCACTTGGGAAGCGAGAATCATCACATGTAGTGACAATCTCTACTGTATATCTTGATCCTGATTGAAAGTCCCATGTTTGAGAATCAGGCGCTGCAGCTCGACTCTGGATTCCTTTTCAGGAGTCAACGCGAGTACAGTCGCAGTCAATGCAGTCAGTGAGCACCTGAACTAGCAGAGCCAGTTTTGGAAAGCCACTTAACATCTCCTCTGACTTTGCAGATTGATCGCGGCAAATTCAGGATGAGTTGAAACACGTTGCAATGGCTGTTTGCCATTTGGTGCATTGCCTATGACGCTATACTCACCGTCACCACTGGTTATACTGCAGGAAACTATTCAAGGACACCCAAGAAGGAGCGTGGTGTCCAACACTGAGATGGTTGTATCTCAAAACTGCTGACTTTGCTGCATGGATGTATATGGATAGTTGATTTCTCCAAACTTTGTTTTCCCTCTTATACCAAATACCCAGGTGGCGATTGCAGATGATTTGAGTCAGCAGTTAGTAGACAAAGACCATACAAAGACCATCAAAGACCATGAGCTGGCAATGACGCAAATCTTTCTCTAGAGGACCAGTTGGATATCCATGTTGCAGCAGAGGTAGCCATTCGGGTTCACATTCAAAGATGCTATCCTGTCACTGGCGAGGGGGTGAGATTGGATCCGCTGCAGCCGTGCAAATCATTTTCTGACCCTTGCCTGGACAGAGTGATCACTTGGACAGAGGCTGATCGCGTCCGACTGCTATGTTTTGAAGTTTGCAGCACAGAACCATGATGAGCAAACTTCAAAAATCTTCAAAATGGTTGCCAAGACACAAGCTTTGCGAATGCCCAGGACCCACCAACGCAATTGCCACGGCTTAGAGTTGCCATTTTCAACGCATTTCCAAGTCGTGTGTTGCCACACCCAGCGGCTCGATGCCACTTGACAGCAGACGTGTTGAATGTGACGCCTTCATGAGTTCTGCTGCATATCCATGGAAAGTCATGGACATGGAACTGGAAGATCCCGAAATCCATTGAAATCGCATTGAACCGTCATTGATTGCCTTTTGGCCTTGGCACTACTGAGGTTGCCGAGTGGCATTGATTAGCTCGCCTTGGTTTTATAGCAAGGCTCAATGGCTGAACCACTATTGACCCATGACAATACCAGCTCTTGACATGTTGACATGTTGCAACTTGAGTTTTGGAGGGAGGAGAGATTTAGACCTGGGGCTGACGTGGGAGCTTGTGCATGTACTGGTCCTGAGTGTGGCAGGCTGTGTCTCGCTTCATTTGGACTCATCCAGTCCGCATGGAAAATGGACCTTGGCTGAGTCTGGACCCCAGCAAAGAGCAAAGCCAAATAGATCAAATAGAAGCACAAAAGGTCTCAGACTGATTTCATTCAGGTTTTGTTTCATCAGGTTTATCTATGTTATTTCCACACTGGCGACTCTAAGAAGCCCCAAGGTTCATTCAGCATTTTTTGCCTATCCCAAATCATCGTCAAGCTTGCCTCTACATGGTTTGCTTAGATTTCTGTAATGTACCAACTTCTGGATGCAGCTCAATTTAAGCCTACCCTGCACGACAATTCAAATCTGCTTAGGTTTCTTGCCACCTGTCAAGGTGGAGCTGCTGCAGGTGTTTGGCGGGCCTTGAAATTGATGAAGCAGAGATAAGCAAAGTTTCAAATTGAGAATATTTGAGACTGATGAGATGATGAGATGTCGGAGGCAGAGGACATTTGCGCAGGACGCCTACGCCGACCTACTGGTCCGTACAGTGACTTGGTACTTGCCAAATTTTGGCAAAGCTTTCCAAGTGCTTTTGGATGCTGTTGGCAGAACGCTCAAGTTCTAGTGAGTGAATGCTTGTTTAGTTTGTTTGCGCGCAGACACTGCTGCAAGGTGCTGGCTATGATGTTTTCCTTGTTCCTGGCGGATCTGCGAAGGCTTATTTGCGTTCCTGTGATGGCTATAGTCACTGTGACTAGTCAATTAGGAATCCACACACCTGTTGAACCTCATCATAACTTTGTTTGCCACCCTTTGGAAGTATTTTGGCAGTTCACAGAAGTTCACATCGGCTCCGTCGGGAGGCAGACTTTCTTGCACTGGGTGTTGAGGGCTGTGCGGCTGTGCGGCGTTTTGTGCAGAGTGGCAGCTTGGCTGCGGTCCATTGGCCAACTGATGGAACTGTGTGGAACTGTCAAGTTGGGCGGTGTGGCCAGTGTGGCCAGTGTGGCCAGTGTGTCCAGTGTGGCCAGTGTGGCCATCGCCTTGTGTTTGATTCGGTCGGTTTGATCCGCGTTTTCGGTCCGAACGGATCCGAGCGGATCCGAACTGTGCAACTGCGCAGGTGGCGGCTACTGTGGAGTATGTGCTGGGGCCTTCTTGGCACTTCGGCTCAGGATGGGGCTGCAAGATGACTTGCGTTTTCGATGGCACTAGTGTCCGCAAAATGGATTGGATGCCAGGCTGCTGGACGTCGATAGAAGAAGCAGCAGGTCGGGACTTTAAAAGCTTCATTGTGAAGATGTTTGAGTGCAGCGGCTGCAAGTCACAAAACAAGGCACAAACTGGAAGAGGAAGACAAGAAAGGGCAATGGACAGCATGGAAGAGCAAAAAGTCCGGGAATTTTGCAAAAGCAAGAACCTAAGGCTGCAAAAACCTCCCCGTCAGATGTGGCCCGAGAGCAGTGACAGTGAATCTGGCCACCTGGCAGCAAGTCTTGGCAAAGCCGTAGCAATCTTTGGAAACAATGTGCGTTGTCAATCGTCTCATGTTCTCATTCCTCCAAGCGCTCAAGAGTTGAAGGCGATGAAGCGGCTTCAGAAGACACGAGAGCAGATTCAAAGGCTTCTCAGTCCTACAATATCCTGCACCTATGGCAGTTTGTTTTGTCTCCGGTGTTGGTTTTCGAGTTGGTTTCATAGCCCCCTGCAGTTATAGCCTAACATTTAATTATATACGGATGCATTTTCCAACAAACATCAATATCATCAAGCAGCACAGCTCCTTTCCAGAGTTGTTGAAACTGACATCAAGGCTAGCCGAGATGATCGTGACGCTTTCACCGTGAAAGTGAAATTCACTCAAAAGGGCCGAAAGCTCTTGCAACGTAGCTGAAGTGCATGGTAGGTGAAACCTGTGTTCTGTACTTGCTGTGCTGGTAGAATGTGGATAACACACACGCATCATATAAACATGAGATGATACATTCCATCGTACGTTTGGGTCTTGCAAGCTTTGAGTGAGGTGGCACGAGGGACGTTCAAAAGCTGTGGAACCAGATGAATCTGCCTCTGGAGAAGTGTGTGCCCTTTCTGCAAAACGACGTACGCATTTGTTTTTTTCTGCATCCTGCACAGCGCTTAGTCCCGAGGCATGCGCTATCACAATGGGCCGCTTTTGGAGATCCCGAAGGCTGCTCGTCTCCAGTGAAGATGGCAATTCTCCAATGCCGGACGCAATCATACGCAATCCTCAAACTCGCAAACGGTTTGTGACATCAATCCGGCGCTGGGGCGTTCCAGTGACACAGATCACTCAGGCTTCTCCTGCCATTTTGATGAGCCGAATGTCAGCCAAAGAGGAGGTGCAGGACAAAGCTCCCGGCACACTGCCACGTGGGCTGCAAAAAAACTACAGGCTTTAGGGGTTTGTCACATTCAGTTAGGCATATTGCCGTATGTCACCGTTTACATCTGTGACTCGTATGCATAGATATTCAATATAGGGGATTGTAGAAGTCTACTGCGCAAATCATGCCGCCAAAAACGATGCCGCCCAAAAAGCTAAGGAAAGGATCTGCGGGCATAGCTCCAATCTCAGAAAATCTTAGGAAGGCCACCAGGCCATGTCCGTCAGAGTGATAAGATGCTAATCATGTTTCAATCAAGCTCTGCAGCAAGCTTTGCATCCACCATGTAATCCCTGAGCGGCTCAGGTTATGCAAAATTTTGGCGGTGGCAGGGTCGTGGCAATATCACCTCATCCTGAGTCCACGCCGCTCAACTGCTCATCTTACCTTTGGTTTTGGAGAAGTGCGGCACTACTGAAGACGCATATGTCAGATCATAGAATCATATAAGTTGGATTTGGTTTGCAAGTCTGGCAGCCTTTGAATTGACCACAATTGACAGCTGTTTACCACTGTTTACCTGTTTATCACATTTTACTGCTGTGTTTTGATCATGTTTGATCCTAGGCAAGATGAGGCACTCTTGCCGGAACCTGGAAAGGAACGACTGCGACGAGTGGTCTCCTCATCGCCAGACTGTTTGAACAACAGTCACATAATCACTCATGACACTCATGAATAATGACACTCATGACAGTCACAATGGCAAGATGTGAATGGGTCAAGACATTAGAAAATAACATAGTGAAAACAGTGAAAGAATGTGAAAGATATTGGTGGTATGAAGATCATCCAGGTATAACTTATACCCGCTATATACCAGCTATTTTGGGGTGCAGGTCTTGCAGCGAGCTGTGCTGCTCGCTGCGGCCGGGCCAGCAGCTCACTGTGCCTGGGCAGTGATCGGCGATGGAGATCATGATCCTAACAGATCAATCGTTGTGCATAGCGTCAAAGTATAGCTATATGTATTTTTAGTATGTATATTATATATAATGTATTATATATATATACACATTATATATACATATATATATATATACCCATTATATATATATATATGTGCATATGTTACTATCCAATAATTATATGTAATTATTCAGTATTTCCATTGTTTCTTGGAAAACAAAATCACTGTTCGACATCAACAGTATCATCCCTGTGTGCGCATTGTGTCATGAACTGAACAACCAGTGTTTCAATGTCGCAAGGTTGGCTGGAAGATGAAATTCACGTACCAGTACTGGTTTGAAAGAGCTAGGCAGTGGCAAGGCCGGCTGTCAAAGCTGGTGCGTATTTGATTGTTTTGATTCAGTTTGTGACAGTCATTAGTTTTCAACAAGCGCTGAATGCCATTTCCTGCAGGCTTTGCCCGTGTGCACACTCTTGCGCCAGAAAATCCACACCGTCAGTGTGAAGTGCCAATGATTCGCGCTTCTAGCCAATTGGGCGTCGAAGAAATTCAGTTGAGTTTTAAAGGATGCTGAAAGCAACCACCGCATTGAATTACCATGCACCTCGCAGATAGTCATTCTTGTTTGCTGCTCTTCCATTCAGCAGTTCCTCTTTCCGGTGTTTGAGATGCAGCTGAGTCTGTTTGCTGAAGAATCTGTAAGGTGCTGTATGACTATTCGGTTCATTGGATATTTCTCATATCCATCGAAACAAATGTTTTGTGAGCATGGCCAAAGGTGCATGCTTTTGCTCATGGTCAAACCATGTCAGTGAACTTCGCTATATGTAGCGCTCGAACTCAACTGACCACAGCCAAAGTCGACAATAGGTCAGTAAAGGGGTTGTTTTAATCCCTTGATAATTTCAGTTGTGAGCAGGGCTGAGAGAAGAAAAAGTGCAGAGTTTTTTCTGCGGATCCAGGATTGTTTTGCCGTTGCTTTTGTTTTTTTTCCCGCTGTAAAGCTGAAACATGCCCAAGTCACGGTAAAACTATCCACCTCCGCTGAGTCCTTTGATATCTTTCATTCTAAGGTTGCGAGCTGCTCCCGAATTAGCAAAAATCGCAATTTCTTCCCTGGCTACAAGGTTCTGATGCCTTCCGTGCTGGGATTCATACAAGATAGGCCATGCGAAATCTATCAGAATTCCTCAATTGGTTTCTGTATGCAAACCATCCAAAGCCAGGAGACCAAGCTTTGATGGTCATGTGCACAAAATTGAAACTACAACGGGAGAGTTTCCCCACACTATGGATATACAAATTACCCACACTAGCAGAAGTATATTTCTGCCGAAACATTTATCATATGCATGAAATGCGGATCAAGTCTACTGAGTATACTGTATTGGTTGTTGCTTATTTCGACCCAACTCAATCAAAAAGCAGGATGCTTTGTTTAAATTGTGCCCCTGTTTTCAGTGTATCTTTCTTCCAAGGGTCTTATTCAACAGTCCCTGCAGTTCGCTGTCAGGGATGCAGCCATGTGGTCGTCTTTGACTTTAGTGCAGACTGTCGGCCACAGAGATCGCTTCGATTTCAGACAACTTCAATCTTCACTGAATCTCTCCATATCTTCACTGTTTCAATATGTTCCAATATTCAATGCCAGTGAGGTACATGCTGCTGTTCGTTTGTCACTCCTTCCAGCGCCATCTGACAGGCAGGTTCACGAAGATATTCCCAATCTGCCAAGGAATCACCTGTCCTGAGTTACAGCTCTGCCACAGTGATTTTGTCTATTGGAATTCTATTGGTCAAGTCCTCTTCCCGCAGGTTTTGGTGTATTTGGGCATGGTGCCGTGACAATGCCTTGACTTTGACGAGTTTTTGGGGAAGAAACGAAGTCAGAGGCCCCATTTGTGGGACTTGCGAGCCAACACACGGCCTATTGATGAAAGAGCATTCAACCAAATCTCAAGCTGCATCGACCACAAAAGGTCACTACCTTTGCAGCTGCAGTGGCGTTGCAGAGATGGGACTGCGCCAAGATGCTTGCAAAGCGTGCTAGCTACGTTCTCAGAGTGCAGAATGTTGAGTCACTGAAGAAGGAGTTTCCGCCAGCAGTTTCTGGGAGTTTCTAGCGTGCTTTTTTCCGGGAGTCTTCACCATGCTTGGTGCAAGCTTATGTTCTAGACCTTCAAATGAAGAGGATCGCTATCTTGCCCTTGACTGTGTGTTTTAATATGTTTTAATTGTGCGTTTTGATATTTAATCACACTCTTGCACCATGGTGTGCAAAGGGTGCATTCATGATCATATTCAATCTATTTCAATCTACTTGTATGCTGAAACTATTCAAAGCAATAGACCATGCTGCAAAGCAAGGCTGGAAATATCCAGAAAGCATCAATTCATATTAGCTGTGGCTACTTGCCCTTGACCTGTGACTCCAAGGTCGCATCTGGCCTGATTGCTCCTTGGACTTCAGCATGTGGATTGGGAATCTAGCCGCGCTATTAGGCCTGGAGATGCCTGGGGACTGGGGACTCTCGTTCCGCTGGGTTCCACTTGTTTGTGACTAGCTTGGAGCGTGGCTGGCTGTACCATAAGTCGGCTGCTAGGCGAGGCCTAAGCCGCAGCCATCCTCTGTCCATGGATGTTCATGATTTGAGCAGGGAAGCAGCTGAAGCAGTTGGTCAGAGCCAAAACACGCAAAAACATCTACACGTCACGATGTCCTCACAATTTCGCTTGTCCATAGTGGGGCAAGCATCACCCCAGTGCACCGCAGCACTCCTATCTTCATGCGAAATACATCGCCTCGCTGTGAAGGTTTGCGGGGAGGTCCTGCAAGACTGTGGCAGCTTGGCACGGAGTTGTTTACTGAGGTTCCTCTCATGTTTTAGCTGAATGTGCTGATATCTGATGATATCTGGTGATATCTGATGACCATCCTGTTACATGTTGGAACTTGGACTCCACTGGAGCCTTGGTGCTTCACACGCTGCCTCAACCAGCTTTCCATCACTTTGGAGTGGCTGATGTTCCCAATAGTTTAGCCAGGCTTGCACTGTTTATTGTGGTGGAGCAGGAGGCTGCGGTTTCCTCAGACCAGGAATCAGAGTACTTCCATCATCTTGCATCCAATAGCGAGGCCGCTGCATTTGGGCCACTTCCAAAATGGCAGGCAAACAGGTTGAACGATTCCATAAGCTTCCAATGAGTCCAAAGATCCTTGAGGCTTCATTCCGACATCAGAAGCCCGTCAGATGCTGACATTCGCTCTAGTGCGAAGGAACCTCTTGCCAGGCCTGGCATGCGCATATTACCTCTATAGTTTTTCAGGATGTCCAGAACTTTGCAAACCCCAAATGCCAAAGGATGGAGTGATTGATTAGTCTGTTGTGGGGAGTCCATGCTTGGAGAATCCTATGTCTCCCCTCCGCCTTGTCTCAACTGTCTCAACAGTAGCATTAAAGCTCTTCCGATCGAATAAGATTTGTCACTGATAAGTTTAAAGCAGTGCAGTCTGGTAACAAACATAGCGAACCCGTACAATTCTGTAGCAAGAGACATTTGGTAAGAGAGAAGACGCCAGAAACAAAGCTTTGGCTTGACATAACGGCAGCACCAGGCCAATTTGCACTTGGCCCCGGACTCTCTGAGCTTCTTGACGTTTTTCAGGTTTGCGCCAACCGTGAATGAGAGAGTCTGTATATGGGAGGAAACGAACAAAAGCGAGAGTGAAAACTGAAGAGAATGAATTCGAAGCCACGCTTTGCAGGTTTCATTGAATGATTAATTACTGAAATTATATATTCAATAATTACAGTGTTTGCTAATGTGAAATTTCTGGCCATGCATTTGTGGCTGTTCAGGCTGACGGGTTAAAGAAGCGAAGAAGCAAGTCAAGGCCTGTTGCCGGTTGCTAATCATTTGCCTCCAAAATCTCTGCCTGAGACCTGTTGGTCTTAGCCAAAGAATTCTCATGAGTTTTGAGTATTGATGGCGTCCTTGTTCTTTCCAGATCTCGGTCCATTGCAAAGATATCCCAAGCATCAAATAGCTGCAATCAGATTGTGGTCATATCAACTTCTGAAAGGCTGCAAGAAGAAGTGGTACAAGCTTTGCTGATTGTCCAGCCCTCACTTCCTTTTGCCTCACAGTGAATTTGCATAAAATTGCTGTCACACCTTCTCAGCGCGGAGCCACCACTAGCTGTGACTGAGAGACACTGAACTTCGTTGAAAGGTTCTCCACACAGACGGGAGTCCTCCAGGAGCTTGGCGAGCTCAACCGCGCATAGTCCTGGAGGTCTGGAAAGGGAATTCAACCTGCACCTCAGATGCCATGGCTCCACGTTTTTTTTGCAGCATTGCTGTCCAGACAAGTTTTGAAAACAGCGATCAAGATTGGAGCGGAATTCTGAACCTAAGATATCTAAGTCGAAGTATGTCGAAGAGATTTGTTCCTTAGCCCCGTGCGGCCGCTTGTCCTTTGGATCTTTTCTGCACTGATGCGGGAGGAGCCTTGCTTGGTGTACGACTTGGACATTTATGTAACATGCTGAATTTGGCCATCAAGAGACTCAAGAGGTCAAGGCGCTCGGCCATGTGGTGTTGTAAATTGATACAAACTGCTATGTCAACATGGTGCTGGGAGGAAATTGGTGGTTTGATGTCTTGATATCATTTTGCATTGCCATGAGGGTTCTACACATACGGCTATATGTGCCAATTTCAATTTGGAAATGACAGGTGCTTTGCACTTGAAAGCACTCTGCTGCTGGCGGATTTCTTGCAGGCTGATGGCTGCTGCGTTGGTTCATTGGTAGCAAGTACCTGCCTGTTTGAACAAGAATGACTTGTTTGGTGCATTTTGCTGACATTCTGCCCCTGACGAGCAAGGTGCGCAACCACCAAATTTGAAAGGGATTTGAACGGGTTTGCTGTCGTTGACATTGCAGGTCTTTCACTCTTGAAAGTGACTTCGCCATCAAATGTTGGATTCCAATTCTTTGTATTGATCCAGATTACAGTAGATTCCCGGACGGTTCCAGAGCGGTACATTTCAGAGGTTCAAAGTTCAGAGTATACTCTTCTAGATTCTTCTAGTGTCAGTGGTTTTAATTGTCATACTCGTTTGAATTGGATTCATTTGTCTTCTCAACCTTGTCTTCATCTGTGCGCACGGAAAAGGTACATGGTGCAGCCTGCCACTACCCATGCCACCAGAGGACGCCCTGCTCCTCCGGGGTTGGCACGACAGGGCCCCGGAGTTCAGTGACTTGGACCCGTGCAATTGGTGTAAGCGTAATATGCCTTTGATAGTCTTGGCTGCAGGATGTCTTTGCAGTGATGTTGGAAGAGTGCGGGAGCCAAGCAGCAACGATACAAGATTTCTATGACGGGTGATTCATCATCAAACCTATAGTAATATTCATTGTAATATTCCATTCTATATCAGAAGAATCTGCTTGGAAGTTTATATAAGAGTGGAACGTAGTGGAACGGTTTTGGCTGCCTGACAGTTTTTTTCGATTTTTATGGATGGTCTCCCTGAATGGTCATTTTGGGATTTTTGGGATCTTTTCGGTTGTGTCCACAGGCATCATGGCATTGTTTATTTTTTTAGTTATTTTGTTTTTGTCGTAAATTTGCCGGGATATGATTCCTTCGAGATGTTTATGTGACCAGTTCTTGGTCCAAAGAAAGCAGAGTCCGACTCCGTCCTGGAATTCCAAGCAGGCTTGAAAACATTCTGGACATTTCTGGACACAAATTGCTGATGAATGGTTCTGTAAAGTTCTGTATATAAAGGATAGTAGTGGTGGCATGTTGTGGTTGTGTTGAACGCGTTGGCCATGGAGTCTTGGAGGTGTCGTCCTCATTTTGCGTCGTGGCTTTTTCTCAAAGACTTGTGTGGACCATGCTTTCTGCGGTGCTAATCACCTCAAGAATCATGAAACCTTGGCCAGTCAATCACGTCGAGAAATCTCACGTTTTGAAAACAACTTTCTTGATCAACCTTTGTGTTGTTGAAAACTGCAATCGATTTCCTCTCCTGGACAGCACAAAGGATTCGCTGCCTCATGTCGGTTTCTGTAGATATTCCTGGACACGGTCACTTCGACATCCCATTGGCTGCTTCGCGGACTGCTGGAGACATTCTTTCACTGCTACGTGAGAATTTGCCAGACAGCCCATGGCATGGGAACAAGGTGCTGTCAAGCGGGGTTTGCCAGCTGCAGTGTGATGACCTCGTGGAGGCACCCAGCCACGGCACTTTGGTCTTCACAAACTATTCCGAGATTAGCAACCAGGAGACAGACGTGCAGCATTCTTCTTCTTCTTCTTCTTTTCAGCAGAAAGGTTCTATATAGTTCTATATATATGCGTATGGGTCGTAATTAAAGACCTGGGGGACCACAGATTTAAGTTTATGTTCAGTATCAACCATCTATTTTTAGGGATACCCATATATATATATATGACAGAACATCCAAAGTCCCAAGTCTTGGCACCCTTGGCACAACACGATTCAAAAGCTAAACACATCTAAACACCGCCAAATATCAAACATATCGACACATGCTGAATACAGTGGTTCTTCCACCGTTTAGGGATTCAGTTGCTGCAACATATTTTGAGCCCGCGGTCTTTTTGTTGCAATGTAGCGGGGGAAGGAAACGCCGCCATGAACATGCAATCTTCGGCATGCTATTTCAATCTATTTCGAAGATCGCAAACCCCAACTACCAGAGGCTCATTGAATGCAATTGAGAACATGTGAAGCATATGCGGAGTGACCGCCAGGAAGAGAACTGGCATTTTCAAGCAAGTGAAACTACTCACAATGTTTTTCGAATTCTACTCACTTCAAGATTCAGCGGTTGGGGGGGACGCGTTTGCAACACTCGTATTTCATGTGCTGCATTTCTTGGACGCCCCACACATTCGAAGGAGGCCTTCTGCATTAAAGATACTGCAGAGCGAGGGATCACTCGCGAGCAATTGTCAAAGCTTGTCGATTTCATTTCCAAGATGGCTGACAGATGGTGCGAAACAGTCGGAGAACATCGTGGGACAAGGCTGCACTTCAACACCTTTAACTTGTACCATGCGAACCATTGGGTCATCAAACCAGCCACCCAAGGTTATGAGGAAAAAGGCTGCAGCTTGGTTGAGATCATGGCGATTCAAGTCCAGAGACCGCATTGGTTTGTGTCACACGCTTGGATTGAGCCTTGGCTGATGTGCTGTAGTAGACTCTGATACTGCGTTTCCTGCAAAAGGTATTCTTTATATTTATTTATATTGTCTGGGGATGGGCCATATCCTAGAAGTACTATAGTAGGGAGGTGGCTACCCATTTCCCAGCTAAACTGAACAGGTACATAAAAGAAGAGCGAACTCACGTTCAGATTGTACATTCGGCCTGAGACACCTTTAGTTTTTTATCAATTCAGAAAACAAGTGAGCTGCAGATGTTTTGGCCTGACAGTCAATCTTTTAGTCTGAAGCATGCGTAATTTTGCCACAGATCCGTGAGGAACCCGTTTGCAAGTTTGTGGCCTGCTTGGAGCAGCATGCTTTGGTGCGAGAACTGTCAGGCAGTACATCCTATTGGGTGTGCGCGTATGCCAACAACCAGCATTGCGTAGAAGAGGATATCAAAAGCAACCCGCGCAGCACCTCATTCTACCGAGCCATGCAGATGTCTCAAGGAGTTCTATTGGTGCTCGATGTAGCTGGAACTCCTTTTGAGCGAATTTGGTGCTGCTTCGAAGAGTCCATTGCTGCAGCCTTAGAAAATCCTACGAGTGCATGGTTTGCATCATGACAATGCTTTTGCATTTTGTCATAGTATGAAGATGGCTTCTACCTTCTGCGAGTCCAGAAGAGTTTCTACAAACAAAAGGCAACCTCAAAGGGCCCCAGGCATCAGAAATGCAATGCTTCCTTTGAAGGGCTGTTTCGACAAGGGATCTCATCTCAAGCGGTTGAAGTACTTTCAATTATCTCGAGTAGTTGTTTTTGGTCCGAAACACGAAACACAACAGGGACCCATGAGCATGATTGGTTGATCAATAAAGGAAACAAGCAGCAGCAGGACGAGGTCAGTTTCATAAAGGGAAACAGTGCTTCAGCGCATGATTGAAATAAATTCTCTGAGACTGCCAAGTTAAAGCATCGGTTGAGGCGATTGAACATCGAGAGGACAATTGGTCCAGACACCGTCTACTGCTTGATGTGGGGGCCACTGATCAATACGACAAAGCCACTGGGCAGAGCAGCAGCTGCCTTGTATGAACAACTTCTCTGCGTGGTTTGTTCAGGGTGATCCTGACCCCCCCCCCCTGATACACATGTTTTGCATTCTTGGACGTATTTCTACACCTGTCTTGCCTCTCTTTGGGAATCCTTTTTGTATCGTTACAAAGAGGTTACAAGTGGTATTTAAACCGTTCACAGCTTGTTGATCTCTGAGGCTCATGTGCTTACTGATGGACTCGCAGGAGCAGAAAGCCGCATGATTGGCATCATTGGCTTGCACCACAAAGCAGCTCGCGAGCGTCACTTTCCTCTCCGCCTTTTGGAAAAGGGCTTGCAGGTCAAAATTGAAGAAACTTGGTGCGGGATTACAAACAACCTTCCCTGTTTTGGTCCATGATCCATTGTTTCGAGTTCATGGTGTTGCACGGTACCTATATATGCGTAATATGTCATCATCTGACTACTTCAATTCCTCCTTTCATTATCTTTTATTCAGAAAGTAAATCACCATATGAGCTACAGGCAAAATTTAGGTTAATGGAAAGTAGTATTCGAGGGGACTCTATTTTTTGGAAATGGAGCTGAGGCTTGGAAAACGACAATACACGCATCAAAAAACGACAACAATTTGCTCATGTTCAATCTTGGTCATCAGTCAACCGTGCAGGTTATTCGATACTTGAAATAGGCATCCAATAGCATTCACCATCTGTTTGAGAGATAGGNCTCATGTTCAATCTTGGTCATCAGTCAACCGTGCAGGTTATTCGATACTTGAAATAGGCATCCAATAGCATTCACCATCTGTTTGAGAGATAGGCAGACAGCAAAATCCTCTTTTGAACAGGTGGTACCTAGTGATGTGCATTGCTGTGTGGTGATGTTGTGGTTGCTGCTATTTGCGCTGCATGCTGAGTAAAATTCAAATATAGTACGGCCACATGTCAGGTTTTTGCCTCAACTCTTGCTAGTGACAATGCGTCATGCTGGCGAAAGGAAAACACATTAAGGTCTTGTTTGCAGCAAGAACAGTGTGTGTGCTCTAGATTCCGCTCTTTTCCTCTATCCCTTTTGGTTTGTGCTTATCGTTTCCACGGCAACCTCAAGCTTTGTTCAAGACAGCATTAGTTATATAANTCTAGATTCCGCTCTTTTCCTCTATCCCTTTTGGTTTGTGCTTATCGTTTCCACGGCAACCTCAAGCTTTGTTCAAGACAGCATTAGTTATATAAGAATGTCACATGTCCAAAAGATGGGTTTCCAGAACCATTGTTTTGCAGATTTTTTTGATCCAGCCAGGCGTCCCAAACGATAACCCGAACGATAACGAAACGATAACCAAAAAATCACATAACCCCTATCGGCCAGACGCTGGCCCATTTGCTACCTGAAAAACTGTTTTCATTGGCACAACTTGCTCGTCCAAGATGAGCAGCAAGCAAGGGCAAGACATGGCAGGGCTCAGATGTTTACTGAATGCGCTGTTNTGCTCGTCCAAGATGAGCAGCAAGCAAGGGCAAGACATGGCAGGGCTCAGATGTTTACTGAATGCGCTGTTGGAACTGCAAGTTGAAGATGTGGAAACGGAGCTCTCGTGTGAGACATCCCTCAAAAACTGAAAAAAAAAGATGAGAAAATGATGCTTGCGTGCGAGACTTCCTTCAAAGACTGAAAGTTGAAGATGTGAAAACGAAGCTTGCGCGCGAGACATCCCTCAAAAACTGAAAGTTGAAGNAGACTGAAAGTTGAAGATGTGAAAACGAAGCTTGCGCGCGAGACATCCCTCAAAAACTGAAAGTTGAAGCTGTGAAAACGAAGCTTTCGTGCGAGATATACCTCAAAAATTGAAAGTTGAAGATGTGAAAACGAAGCTTTCGCGCGAGACATCCCTCAAAAACTGAAAGTTGAAGATGTGAAAACAAAGCTTTCGTGCGAGATATCCCTCAAAAACTGAAAGTTGAAGATGTGAAAACGAAGCTCGCGCGCGAGACATCCCTTCAAAACTGAAAGTTGGAGATGTGAAAACGAAGCTTTCGTGCGAGATATCCTTCAAAAATTGAATGTTGAAGACGTGAAAACGAAGCTTGCGCGAGACATCCCTCAAAAACTGAAAGTTGAAGCTGTGAAAACGAAGCTTTCGTGCGAGACATCCCTCAAAAACTGAAAGTTGAAGCTGTGAAAACGAAGCTTTCGTGCGAGACATCCCTCAAAAACTGAAAGTTGAAGATGAGAAAACGGCGCTTGCGTGTGAGACTTCCTTCAAAGACTGAACGTTGAAGATGTGAAAATGAAGCTTGCTTGTGAGACTGAGTGAGACTGAAAGCTGAAGATGTGAAAACGAAGCTTTCGTCAGTGGCGGTGGTGGTTGTGACAGTGGTGGTGGTTGTGACAGTGGTGGTGGTAATGGTGGGTGGGTGATAGTAGTGGTTGTGATGCGATAGTGGCTGATAGTGGTGGTTGTGGTGGTGGTGGNGTGACAGTGGTGGTGGTAATGGTGGGTGGGTGATAGTAGTGGTTGTGATGCGATAGTGGCTGATAGTGGTGGTTGTGGTGGTGGTGGCGACAATTCCAATGCTGGAAAGCCATCAGAACACCATGGAATATACAAGGAATACGAACATGATTTCCTAAAACCTGAAAAACGATAATTAATCAGAGGAAGTTTCGTAGAGAAACTCCGAGTTACGGAAAGTGAACATTCTAGTAGTCCAAAGATCATTGTGTCAAGTGGGCACCTGCGATTCANNNAAAGATCATTGTGTCAAGTGGGCACCTGCGATTCACCACATTAACAATTCACCACATTAACAATTCATCACATTAACAATTCACCACATTGACAATTCATCACATTAACACTTCACCACATTAACACTTCACCCACATTAACAATTCACCCACATTAACAATTCACCCACATTAACAATTCACCTCATGAACAATTCAC
>BGPT01004158.1:4528-19881 GCA_003297045.1 Symbiodinium sp. clade C Y103
GTCGTCGTCGTCGTCGTCGTCGTCGTCGTCGTCGTCGTCGTCGTCGTCGTCGTCGTCGTCGTCGTCGTCGTCGTCGTCGTCGTCGTCGTCATCGTCATCATCATCGTCATCGTCATCATCGTCGTCATCATCATCATCGTCGTCATCGTCATCGTCATCGTCATCATCATCATCATCATCATCATCATCATCATCATCATCATCATCATCATCATCATCATCTACATCTATCTTTATACTTATTTTACCATGGCAATAGATTTACTGCGGCATGTGTATAGATAGACATCACGCATGGTATCAACATCAAGTATCATCAAATCAGAGAGGGTTTTGAAATGTTTTGAACAAGTCTCATTTTTTCCATATTTCTCTTTTACATCAACTTTCCAACCCAAAATGAATTGATCCCAACAGTTGACCGGGCATCCCACCTCGAAGGCTGCGAGGCCTTCTCGCTCTTGGAGGGAAGCAGGGCCTCCTTGGCGTCGCTTCCAATGACGCTTTGCGCGTCATCCGACAGCGTGGAGGACAGCTGACTCAGAAATTCACCTGGGGCATCCGACAGAATCCGACTCCGACAGAGCATGCCAGGATGTCATGCTGTTGCTGTTGAAATCTGAATGGATTGTTTTCAAGGAATATGACAGGAAATCATACTGAATCATACTGTTTACATTGTGGAGGTGTCCAGCAAATGTTTCTTTTATCTTTAAAGCAATTCGAGGAATGATGACACGATATGACATGCACAAGGAAAACTAGGAGAACTTGCATGAACTCGCCATGAGGACAGCCTGACAGCGCTGAAAGCTGCGGCTGCGCAGGTGGCATGGCTGGACGGTTTGCCCGTAAACCGCAACGGTTTGATGCGGCACGACAAGAGCGCGGAATTACATCCTTCGGAAGTGGAGTCTCCAGCGCAGAAATGCTATGTCTCAGCCTCCCCGATCTAGTTTCAAGAATACGGGTGAAATATTACTCAATTAAATCTGTGAAAGCAAAACAGAATCCGGGTCGTAAAATGTCCAAAAAAAATGGATTCAAAATCTTTCAGGTCACCCAGAAGATTGTTTCTCGAAGTCTTTCTGCTCTGCTATCAATCCGGTGCCATCTTTTTTGAGTCCCGGAGTTTTGGAGACTCCGCCTTACCCAAACGGTACTACGCACAACCTGGCATACATGAGCCAAAGGCCACAAGATGCCACAAGCAAACCTTTACAAAATTTTGCAAACCCTGCACACGAGAATTCACTTGTGAGATTCAACATGATTAAATTGGAACGAATTACAATACCAAAAGACACTACAATCAATGCACACACGCTGCATCCTGAGCCTGGCAATGTTGCAAAAGGGCAGAACAGCTTCACTTTGTTAGTGACTTGCATTCAAGGTTGGAAAGAAAAAAACTGTCTGGATAGATCGGTTCTCATCCTGAAAAGCTCCCAATTCGACCATTCCATTTTTCCAACGACAAAAATTTGCTGGGTTTTCCAAGCCATCCATTCTCTTTCCTGACCAGACAGCTGCGTCCTGCACCCCGATGTTCAGATTTGCCAGATTCAGTGCCTGAGATAATTGGGGTACCATGGGACACCCGATTTTGTGGCCATGACAACATGAACCAATTTTAGTTTCCATAAAACATTGGATGGAAGTGAAGAATATACTGATATATATATATATACAGATAGATAGATAGATCTAATATACAGTGTACCAGGATGTACCAGGATACCCCATCAGCCACCAAGCTATACCAAGCTGACTTCACTGTCACTGGGCTCGCGGACTCGTCCGGCAATGGACCGGTCCTGGACATTGAAGGCTCAGGGCAGCTTCTCATTGGAACCATGTTTGAAACAGATTGAAATTAGAACATGAATACAGGGACTGGCCCGGTACTTGTATCTGAAACGGGACAGTCTGAATAGAATTTGCAAAGCAAACTTAGTATATCACTTAATTCGAACACATTCTTTTTGACAGAGTGTTACCCAACCATGCGCCGTATCCGTCGCCGCTCCGGGAAGGAAAGGCGACGAACACCGTCAATTGCCATGGCCATACCAGCAACTCGGCAATGCAGGATGCAAGGTGGATTGGGTTGCTGCCGTCAGTTGGATCAAACGTCAGATTGCATTGGGTGAAGGCCAACCCTCGGGATTAATGTTGATTGGTGTGCCATCGAAGGGACTTGTTCCAAATTCTCTTGAGGATGTTCTGATATACATCATACAACAAGTGTGAATCTTATCAAAACTTGTCAAGCATGTTGCTCGACTCTTATCAATGCATAGCCTTCTACTTTGGCAGTTCCTTTGCTGCCACAAGATCAAAAGGCACTGCTGTGGCACGGTGATGCTCGGTGCCCCACATGTCAAAATCATGTCGTTGGTGTTCACCACTTCGTCCACCCTCAGTGCACAACTCGGATGCAATGCGGTGTGAATGTTTTCTATATGTGTGTTAATCATTAGGGTTTCCCCACATGTGTAATCTTATGGGAACATGTCAGTTTACGTCAGTTGGATGTCAGTTGGCACAGTCACAGGAACATTGTGACATTCATCTGTTTGCAGGTGAGGAACCCCTGGATGAAGCTGAAAGGTTGCTTGTCGTCTGCGAAACCCACTGCATGGCCAGTAACAAGGTATTGCGTTGCCATACCTGGCGCTGCACTGCCACTGCTGATGTGAGCTGATCTGGAACTGGTGTGGAGCTGCGGAGGAGTGGATTGTTTCGATGAGATCTGCTAAATCAATTAAATCAACTTTCTTTGAGGTCAGTATTTGGCCAGATTCGATGATGAATGGTGTATCACCCCAGTCTATTTTCGTTCCAGAAAGCGCCGAACTGCAAGTCTCACAGCCTCATATTATTCTCATGTTATTCTATGTCATTCTCATTTTATCAGATTTGATCTTGAAGAACTCTTTTCTGTCAGCAAATCCATTCCATCCGATGACATGAGTCTACCGTGAACGGCGACCGCGGTGCCGCGGTGCCGTGGTGCCTGCGAAGGCCAACATCGCCAGGCGCCCGTTCTGCAGCTCTTTGTACTGTTTCTCTGCCAGCTCTTCCAATGTCATGTCCCAAGTCATCTGGCAGATGCTGAGATGATGAAAGGATGATGGGTGATGATGGGTGATGATGGGTGATATGCATGGCAGGTGATATATGACGATAGCTTTTATATGCTTTTATGGCGAAAGGTGGTGAAGCTTTAGCCTTTAGACATCTCTAGACGACTTTAGCTTTGTAGGCTACCACAAACACTGCAGCAACTATCTCCAAGTCTGTCTCACTTTGTCCAAATCACAGTACCCAGGAGCTTCCTTCCAGTATGATCTGCTTGGATTTTGGATAGGCAAAAAAGGACTTCAGCTCTAGAAGATGCATGCCAATCACAGATCATTATGTATATCTATATCAAATCTATCTATCTATATATGATATGCAACGATATGTACATAAATATAATATATATATATATATATTTGTAACTTATTTGTATGTCTACATGTAAAAATATTGTAAAATCATATTTTCTCCATGTTCCCAAGCGCCTTCCAACCGCCGGTCATGGGCCCAGCACCAAGGCCCAAATCCCCAGCGATGGCATCCTGTCAGCCCAGCTCGTCGTGGTTGCAGCGTGGTTCCAAGTTGCGACATATTTGAAGTGCTTGATAGTGCTTGTATCTGCTGGAGTTTCACATGTTCTTTTGACATTATTTGAAATCCACCATTCAATTTCAGCCAGCAAATTCAGCTGTTCCACTTCACACCGGAACTCGGCAATTTTTGTTCAACGGAGAAGGCAACTTAAATCCAGCTGCAAAGCTGAGGTTATGCTAAACATTCAGTGCTTACAACGACAGTCTACCCCCGTGCAAACATAGGTGCCGTGGGGAAGCATTCAGCATCACCCTCCGGTTGGAGTTCAAAAACGCTGCTAAACGCCGTCGATCTGAGTCGAGCTCAACCATTCGCTGTGTCACACGGATCCTTTCGGAGGCGCCTTTGGCCGCTTTGATTCGCTCAAACCCACTCCTTGGGCTGCTTGAAAGCGTCCATGATCTCTGCTTCTGGAGAGCCCTCCTTTGGCTCATGGGCATAAAGCCAACTGGCATTCTCAGGAAGGGACATCAAAATGCTTTCGATTCGGCCCACACCGCTGCCCAACATCTTCAAGCCGAAAACGGTACCTCGGTCATAGACAAGGTTGAACTCCACATATCGGCCACGTCGAAGAAGTTGCCACTGCTTCTGCTCTTCTGTGAACTCTTTGTCTCGATTCTTTTCGAGGATGGGCACATATGCTTTTGGAACTGCATCCAAAGCTTCTTCGGCAAACTTCAAATGAGTCTCCGGATCCTCAGTATTGAGATCATCAAAAAAGATACCTCCCAAGCCTCGTGTCTCACCGCGGTGCTTGATCAAGAAGTAGTCATCAGCCCAGCTCTTGAACTTGGGATACCATTCGGGGTTGTACTTGTCACAGACGTCCTTGTAGGTACCATGGAAATGTTTCATGTCGTCGCGATCAAGATATGAAGGAGTGATATCAGTGCCGCCTCCAAACCACCAAGCTCCGCTCTCAGTCTCGAAGTAGCGGTAGTTGAAGTGCATGGTGGGGCAAAAGGGGTTCTTGGGATGCATCACTGAAGAAAGGCCACAAGCGAAGAAGGGCACCTTTTGACCTGGTTCCAATTTGCCCCCAGCTCGATCTGCACCTCTCTCAGTGGCTGCCTGCAAGGCTTCTTGAGGCATCTGCCCATAGACCACACTAAGATTCACACCAGCCTTTTCGAAGACATTTCCATCGGTCAACACTCGAGCAACGCCACCTCCTCCGGACTCTCGTGTGTATGGCTCTCGGCAGAACTTTGCACCACCATCACAGTCCTGACCCCGACATCTTGCGACATATTGCGATATCTTGCGACTCAGGTGACTTGGGTGTGTGATGGTGAAATGTGGAGACACCGAGACAATCGGAGACACTTCAAGATCTTCAGTAGGGGTGGGCAAGCTACTGATTCATATGGGATGTACTCATTACATCTCATCGACATGTCATCACATCCAATGATCATAGTGCATTCACAGATTTACTGCTTCTATCATCTTCTATCACACTTCAGCAGTATATCAGCAGTACATCAGCAGTCAGCGATGCTCCATCAGTCAGCATCGCTCCTCGATGGCCTTGCAGATCTTCTCCTGGGCCTCGGCCACCACAGCCTCGAAGCGTCGCCGCATGGAGTCCTCGGGGTCGGAGTCTTTGCACATCGAGGTGTACCTCGAGCTGGAAGCGGTTGAAAAATGTGGAAAAGATCTGAAACATGTTTGATCCAACAGTTCCCCGAAGATCCAACAGACTCCAACAGTTTTGATATGTTTTGATCAGGTTTGAAGTTTTGAACATGATGTTTACATGAGAAATTCGAGACCACATGAATTTATTCCTTTTTTTGCACAGCAGCCAGACCTCATCTGCACGCGCTTAGGACCTTTCACCGCGGCTCTGCCTCTCTTGTGCACCGACCAGGAGCAAGCTGCGGCCACAGCCAAGCCCACATGGGCTGCTGTCGACCGCTGGTGACAGCCTGGTCGAGCTGCCAGCACAGGGTGAACAACTGGAACAACTGGAGCAACTCTGCTCACGGTGCTCACGGTGCTCACGGTGCTCACGGTGCTCACGGTGCTCACGGTGCCCACCGGCGAAGCGATCAGGGCTGGGACGTCCATCTTTCTCAATTTCTTGCCCCCCTTGGTTGTTCAAATGACTGCGGAAACAAAAAAGCGCAAAACACCTGTCACGTTGATCTGTGACATGTCATGAAGTGTCATGAATTTAACCATGTTCCAAATGCTTCTGCGGTCTCAACCTCAAAATACAGAGCATTCCTTGCTCTGCACGTTTCTTGTGTTTGAATGACAGTCCTGGTTGACGAAGAGTCGGTAGCCTCTGAAGGCCTGACAGTTTCCGAGATCTGTTTGACACATTCACGATGATATCCTTTGCAGGGGATTCTGACTATCATCTTTGTGTATATATTATATAATTTATAAATGATACTTAATGATACCCTATATAATATTATATAATGATATAATGTATAATTATCTATATGTATCATGGATAAACCAGGTTGCACCCCCAAGCTGACGTCGTTCACTGGCCTCTAGGAGAGCCATCATCTGGACCAATTCCCAGGTCGAGGAAGAAATGGCCTCCTCTTTTGGCATCACACCTGGCCATGGTTCAAAACCGAATGAAATCCAACACAAACTGATGAAGACAAACACACAATATCAATATCACACAAGAATTCATCGATTTTGGAACCTCATAAAAGGTACCAAGAGTCAGTGGCTACTGTGATGAGTTTGTTGTTCATGTGCACATTTGCCGACGCAGTGGCCATTCTCCCAAAATCCCAGCCTGGGAAAGAAGAGTCCACGATGACCTTCGCATGTCAAATTGGGCCACTGTGGTTCCCGCTGCCAAATGTAGATCAAAGCATGATCCAACAAAATCAAGCCTGTTTCATTCTCAGAAACCATCGTATCAATTTGAGATCGCAGAAACATCCTCAAACAGTGTGGCACCTTGAAGACTGCCAGCATGCAAACGCGACCGTGCATCAGTTCAGCCTCACGCGAAGCATCGCGGAGCTGCCATGAGTTCAGTCTTCAACTTTCACCGATCCACCACGAGTCTCTCAATCCAGAGTCAAATGGATGCTTTCCTTCCCACCATGATCTATCATGATCTCTGAGCTTCCTGTGGAACCAGAAACACCTAGTCTCACTTTTATTGATCGCCTGATATCGCCTGATATCGACAGACTTTTCTGTGGCATTTGCATCCCATGTCCAGATGCCGCTTGCCCCAACTCCCCAGGTGCCCCAGGTGCCCCAGGTCCTCGCGATACCACCGCATGGCATTGAACTCCAATCCGAAGTTCTCGAGCACCTGACAACGCGTGTAGATGGTGGTGGATGTGTGTCAGCGCAAAAATGTCCAGAAATCCCGCGGCTAAGATAGTCATTTAGCAATTTACCCTTGGTGTCCAACTTTCAGGAACAGTGGGTTGCTTGATTTCAGAAACAGCACCGAATGAATCCGTGCCTCGTTGATGTATTCATCAGCTCCAAACCTCAGAAGTAGCGGGCAGCACCGAAGAGCAATCACTGCAGCATCCAGCGACCAAAAATCAGCGGACTGGCGGACTATGGCGGACTATGGCCGACTATGGCGGACTGGGATCCCCTGCCCGAGAGGGTCGAACCCTAGGTCTCCAACCATGTGAGGACTAGTGGGGTCATTCCTGCGATGTGGTCTTTTCAGAGCTGTGATAGCGGATAGAAAGAAATCGTTGGAAATTATGTGACATGGCCAGTGTATGTACACATTTCAAAATTAACAGCTACTGGTTGACCGTCCAATTTCGACGAGTCTAGTGATCTTTTCGAGAAGCCAAGCAGTCAATCCATGTCGACCCATGGCTGTGCTGTTCGGATCCTGAGATGTGAAGGCACAGGCATCCAAGGAAGCGCAGTTGACATCATCACCTGGCGTCTGGGTAGCAAGAGCTTGACATAGCTTGACACAGCCTGACACACCCTGACACATATCCGGACATATTCCCACCAAAAAAACACAGCTCACGGATGCTCACGGTAAACAAGGCGTAAACAACCAGAAAATGACTGTGTGTGGCTATCACCGCAAGTGCTGAGCCACCAGCCTGCTTCTCTTCCTTGCCTGTTGCTACTGCCTCAACCGAGCACGTGTCACTTTGTTGAATATGTGGCATGTTTGGTAACACCAACATCAGCCCAATACCAACATATCCAACATATCCAACATTTGACTACATTTCTCCCACTACATTGGTGGAGAACAGCAGGATAGCCATGCGAGACGCACCTTTCGCAGCACTTGGCGTGGAGCAGCTGCTGCTGCGGCCTGAGCTTTCCAGGCGAAAATTGCCGTTGGAATCAAAATATATGAAACCGAATGAAACCCTTATTGAAAACGAAACTTGGTATCTCAAATTGGTAGAGTTTCAGAAGCCGTCTCACACTTTCCTTTCTACCCAATCCATGCTGCCACCGAAGACTGTGCTTGCGGGCTGCTGCAACACACAAACCTGCGGCAAGGGGAATGCTTCCAGCACCTCAGCAAGTACTAGATAGCGGTGAATCAAGCTACAGAATATTACAGAATAGTAAATTGATTGTGTATTGAGTTTGGTGATTTGAAATGGATGGCCCAGTTTGGACTGGTACAGTATCAGCCGTTTTCATCTGAAGTGAGACTCTGTAAAGGTCGGCTTTATTCTCACAACTTTGCAGAACCAAGGCCTCACTTATGAGCCGAGGTCACAGCCGGTTTTAATCTCGCCCGACTGCTGGGACCTGAAAACGGTCCACAGATGTCCGATGTCCACAGCGTCAGTAGAAATCCAAATCTTCCAACACGGCAATCTTATGCCATATTGTGATCCAATTCTAATCACAACTCTGAACGAAGCGATGCTGATTCCATGGGCAGCATCAGCAGTTGATCAAGAGGCGGTTGTCTCAGGGCTTCTTTGGCTGTTCCGTCACGCTGGCCTGTGTCGAAGCCTTGTGACGCTGGTCTTCTCAGATGATGGAGAAACGAAAGCCTTCGTTCGTTGGTTTTGCAAATTCAAAACTGAGGACATGTTGTGTAAATTATGATTATATGTTGGGTCAAGCCCATGGCCTGTAACAGTCAGAAAATGGATTCTATACATAGGAACCCCCAGAAAAGTGCACAAAGATAATCACTTTTTTTGGGAATGTGGTTTTTGCAATTTTGGTGGCAGACTTGTGTTTGTTGTTGATCATGCCCGGCCCCTCTTGCTCACTGCAGTCATCTCACTTTAATTGTTCATCCAGAATTTCAATTTCCAATTGGCAATTTCCACCAAAACTTTCAAACCTTCCTAGTCAGTGTGGGCCATGGCCTTTGCAGCTTGATCCTGGAGGCTTGGGTTTGGGGTTTGATGCTTGTGTCTTCAAGTGTTTTAGGCTGAGTGGGGGTGGTGATTGGGTAGTGGTCTCACCCAGGCTTTGAGAGTGGTGCTGGCAGGGTCCTCAATTTTGGTCATTTGCAGTTGCTCTTGTAATTTTTCCTATTTTGTCATTGCATTTGTCATTTGTCACTTGTTACTGCCATGATTTGTGCATCCCCCTTACTTCAGTGGCATTTCCTGCAGTTGGTTTGCCCTTCAATTCTTGTGCATTTTGTCATCACTTTTAGGTCTCTCCATGATGTGTAATTTCACTCTTGTGTTCACTTTGTGATGTGTTGGCCTTCAAGCACGGTTCCAAGGCCTCATAGCATCCTGCTGAGTCCTGCTGGGGTTTCGATGGTGCTGGACTTGGTCTTTCACCCCAAGTGCAATTTCAATGATTGATGTCACAATTGCCAATTGTCAGGTTGGTGTCACAGCGCATTCATTTTGCTGATGATGGTGCACTGATGGCTCCCAGCAAGCAATGAAACAAGCAGTCAAGACATGTCACTTTGAATTTTAATTTCAATTCCATTTCAATGTCATTCAAACCCAATTCAAGTTCAGTGTCAATTCCATTTCAATTTCAATTTCAAACTCAATCCAATTTCAAGTTCAAATGCAATTTCAACTGTCATCAGGTTCAATTGTCATATATTGTCATTGAACAATTTCAATTGCCAATTGCCAATTGCCATTTGGATGCCTCCACCACCCTCTGTGGCCTTGAGCTTGGTCGAGCAGGAGTGGCAGCCGCTTTTCAGAGAGCTCCCCCGGATTTTTGTCAGCACTTGCCAATTACAATTTCTCTTTGCATGTTTTGTTTTGAGAGCTGTTCATTTTATTCCCTTTTGTCTCAGGAAGGCTCAGCAAGTGGCTTGGCTCAATTGCCGATCTAGTCCATTTGATGTACACTTGATGGATTCGTAGATTAGTTTGACTCGAGGGTCATGGATTAATTTTTGGATGATGTGGGCCAAGGTCTTGTGGCTTGCCAAGGAGACCTCGGAGAGGGGCTTCCGTCAGATCGTGCAGCTGGCCAGCACATTTATCTAGATTAGCATGACTGACTTTGCCAATTCCCACTTCCCAACCCACATTGCCCTAGCAATTATTCTCCAGGAAAAGTGCCTATTTGGGAACCCCCCCGGGGGGGGGGGTCCCAAATACGTATTTTTGCTTGCGACATTGCCCACTTGAAATCAGGAAAGACTACGAAAGACCAAGCCGATTCGCAACGTAGAGGGGTACTTCTTGACAGCCTGTGAGCGGGTCATCAAAACGTGACTCGTTTTTTTTTTGGTTCTGGTGGCTCATTGATTCTTACAGTTTACCGTTCCTGAGGCACAATGAGCTCCGTGGAGTCCTCCATAGCTAGTTCGGTTGCTTGGCTCTTTTCTCATGACTGACTGAAGGGTGGGTGCTTGAAGTCAATAGGGCTGGGATGAATGATAAGTTAGGTACTTGATAAGATGTGGTTATGATTTGATCAGTAATTCTCATTTCATTTCATCTTCTACACGCTGCAAATGTCTTGATGCTTCCATGATCATCCATGCAGTCTGTGCTTCAGGTTGGGGTCACAGTTTGCATTCCACTTCCTGATGGCACAGAGATCAGATGGCCGAAGCGTGTTTGCGTGCTGGGGTATGGAGTGGCAGCATTTCAAAATGACGGGTACAAGGCTCCATGATTTTCATGTTTGTTGACTTGTTGAATTGTTGTTGAGTTGCACACCCAGGTAGTTGTGTAGAGTTGTGTGTCGTTCCTGGCTGTGTGCTGCATTGGCATGACAGGTTCCAATTGTCGAGGAGATCTGTTCTGCGGTTGGGGGTGACTTCATTTGGGAGACCAGGCTCAACCTGATTTTGGGACGTAAAGGGTACCTTGGATCATTGGCAAGTGGGGGTGAGGGGTCACAAGGAGATGTTGAAGGGACGCTTCTGATGACATGTCTGAGGTTTCTTTCTGATGGTGGCTTTGACACCAGCAAGACTGGGGCTGAAGAAGAGATCATGAGGGAGGTGACTTGGTTTTGTTTGCACATGCATGATAAATTGAATTTAATTTGAATGATCAGTGAGTCAATGAGAAAAGGTCCAATATTCCACATTGTCACATTGATTTCATATCATCTTGCCAGGTATTTTCACATGACTTTGCCCTAGAAGCCATCCTGGTGGTTTTGCAGCACCCACACAAGATTTGCAGGACTGCTGCTGACTTCAAAGCTTCTGCTGATGTGTGGCAAATATCTCATGAATCATGAATCATGAATCCTACATATCATACATCATACATATCAGTTCCAGTCACTGCAGACTGTATGCAAATTCACTCACAAGGGTTTTGCCAGCAGGATGCGATGCTGGGGAGGCAAGCACAGAACTATTTCCTGCGGGCTGTTGATTGCCTTTATCCTCAGGGTGCCTTGGCCAAAGTTACTTCTCAGGTGGACAGTTTGAACGCTCCTTTTGTATAGACCTGCTATCCTGTTTTTTTGGCTGCTTCTGGTGAGGCCTTTGGTTGTGACGTCCTCATCTACTTTGATTACCTCTGCCGGCGACACTTCAAGCACAGTGCAGTGCAAGCCATTCAGAGCTTCTTCACGCGGCCCTATGGATATGAGAATACTGAGTCCCTTGGCCTTATTGGGCATGCATGTCATGAATTTCTTACAATTTAAAATTTTCAGAATGCCAGGATGTTCTAGCCATCTTGTGGAAATTTCCCTCTTGGGTTTGGCCTTGGGAAAAGGCCCCCACAAGTCTTCAAAAACGAGTGATTTCCTAGTGTCTTTCTTTTAGCGCCATCTTGTCTTCTAAACTCCTGCCAAAGTCTCGGGACAGCTAGATTTCCAATTGCCTGCTCGGTTGCTCTTTTGAAAGTGTTCGTTGTTCCTTTTGGTCCTCTTGGCCTGATGACAGAAGAGGGGTGGGAGGAGGTTTTAAATGGGTCGTTTTTTGAAGTAAGTGACTTGGGCCAATTGTCAAGTTGACTGGAAGCATCAGGATGGTGCAAAACATGCTCATCGAGCACATGGGCTTCACTTGGCACGAGTTTGAGGCAAAGCTGCAACTTGCACAGAAGGTCTGGATGGATATCCATCGCACTTCCAATTCCCAATTGTGCCTTGTCTGCATGTGGGCTTTGAAGACTACAAGGTGACAGTGACAGGTTCCTTTACACACCTTTTTCCAAAGAACAAATGATAGCCATGGACTCATGTGTTGGGTTGCATTGGGTGAGGACAATTCAGCCCAAAGCTATGCCATGTCGTCCAAAGTTCAAAGCTATGCCGGTTCCTCCGCAGAAGAAGGCTCAGCAGCTGGGGAAGAGGAGAATCACCACAGTGGTAGGAAGTGCTATTGTAACACTTTGCAAGTTTCTTTGTCTCTTCATGTTTTGCAACTCTCTGTCACTTGTTTGTTCTGTTGGTTTGGTCACTTGATTTGGCACATCCAGCCAGGTGAAGATGGCTGAACAGTGGCTTGGTGATGGCCTGGTGCAGAAGGCCAGTGGTGAGGAGGAGGACAAGAAGAAGGATAAGGTGGAGGTGAAGGAGAAGGAGCAGGACAAGAAAGAGGACCAGGTGATTTTAAAGGGAGACAAGGTAATGTTGCTCAGCTTCACATTTATGGTGGCATGCTGCGTGGGAATTCATTGTCATGACCAATGCATCATATTTGATCCCTCCATCCTCCATGCACTGGCCACATCATCGCCTACCCCTTCCCTCTTCCCATTGTGAACTGTGTGTTCCTGAGGCTTGAGATATTGGATGATTACTGCATTTCTGCAGCCACGGTGGAGCGCTTCAAGCAGCTTCGTGATTTGCCCTATGGTCGAGAGCGCCAGCGGAAGCTACTGTGCCCTTCCTGGATTTACATTAGGTTGGGTGGGAAACATGATCAATTGATCCAATCCAACCAAAAACAATGATGCATTTCATTATCATCTAGGGATCCTGCTGGATGCAGCACAGTCCAATTGCATGGTAAGGTTTCAAGAACTGGCAAATTTCCGGTTGGGCCAGAGCTTCCAATTGGACCCCCCCAAGTCCATATTCCACTGTGCAAAAACCTTCATTTTTGGCCACTTCGTGGGGTCCATTTTGGAGACCCAAACCAAGAGGAAATTTGCCATCAAGAACATTTACTCATTTGCAATTTTCTTGTTGGTTCCAAAACAGCTAAAAAATGGGGGGGTTCCCTTTTGGCACTTTTCCTTTATAGAGGCTTTTGTGGGAGTCCTAGCCAACAGGAAAATTGCTATCACTCATCAAGTGTCTAAACTTTAAACTTTCTTTCGTAAGGAAACCCACTAAGTAAGAACAGGCTTGGTTTCCATAAAAACTTCCACTTCAACCATCTTGTTGCTCATTTCCAAGAAAATCTCAAAGCTGAAGACGTTGTGGGGGTTCAGTGGCTTCCATGATGATTTTTGTGCTCGAAGTTTAATGTCGTCTTGACCTTACTCATCTGGCCCAGGCTCAATTTGTCCTACCGTTGGGGGAAAAAATTCGATAGTGAAACCTGGCTGAGCGGTTGCATTCGCATCTTGGCTGCACGCATTGTGAATCAGTTTTGGGAATGAGGGTTTGCTGTGTTGGTGATTTGACTTACCAATTTTTGGACTGCCCTCCAGTCCTGCTGCTGTCCTCAGGCAATGAAGTGGTGAGCGGAAATGCCATGAAAGATTTCACTGGCCAGTCAGCCAGCTCATCTTCACAATGAGAAAAAAGGAGTTGCCGGAGTTGCCAAGTTGCGGATGTTTTCTCATGCTCTTGATGTCTGGGATTGTCTGGGCTTTTCCAATTGTGTTGCATCTATCCCATCCCACTCCAAGGTGTGGCTATGCTATGGTGCCGAGACCTGATGCTAGGGAGGTACATGGCTACGGCTACACCACTTTCACTTCACAATCGTCAATTGCCAATTGCCACACTTCACAATTGCCAATTGTCAATTGCCAATTGTCAATTGTCAAGTGTCATTATTTATTTGCATTGGGCGTTGGTTTCGTCAGCCTAGCAAGTGTCAAATGCTTTGCAATTCTGTTCTGAGGTGCCACCACTGTCGTTCCCTTCCTTGCCAAGAACTTAGTTAGCTCTGCTGGAAGTTGGAGCCATATGGGCCATTCTATCCCAAGACTCTTCATGAGAGGTCAAGCCCTTTGCTGACATTGGTTTTCTTCGCGTGTGGATCCCTGGTCTTCTTCATGACCAAGGTTTACATTTCCAATTGATGAGAACTTTTCACAGCATGGCAAAAATCCAATTGGCTTCCAATTGATTTACATTTCCAATTGATGAAAATCAGCTATGTGATTTGACAATAAAGAAATACTGTCAGCTGTGAGTTGCTTAATTTTCCGTTGTGTTCCAAGGTCTGGCCATCATTATGGAGTGCCTTTATCACCTGCAAGCAGGCCCTTTATCAAATCAAGTCCCATTGCGTGTCAGGATCAATGCCAACCACTAATTGCTAATCACTAAAACACCTTGTCCACCATTGAGCTGAGACTTTGACCCGGTGACCCTTCCACTTTAGATGGGTGCCCTTGTCAGGCTGTGGCCATGGCCGTGGCAAACTCCCAGGTTTGACTTCAAGGACATGGGGGTTGGATCAAGTTGGATCCAAGATGCCCAAAACAATTGCTCAGGGTTTTGGCTGTACTGTAAGCCAAAAATGGGTCAGGTTTATCCTATCTGTTTTGGTGGTAAGGACCGTAAGTGGAAAACTTGCTGGCAAAACAAGTGTCAATTGGCAATTGGACTAGATAACAAAATTGACCAAATAGTGTGGTTAAGTCATGGCGTTTTTTCATGACCATTTTTGTTTTTTGATCTTTCGCCCCCTCATGTTTTAATGTTGGAGGAGGTATCTTGGAGAGCTCCATCATTCCTTCAGAATTAGGGCAGCTTCTTGATGTCAAGTCTTGTCCAACAGGCTGTGGTTTCAGTCGACTTGGAAGCCCACAGGCTGGGTCCATGGGAGGTTCCAAGCCAAAGTTTCTATCAATAATCCCAAATCAGAAATGATGGCTTCTTCAAAACCATTTTTGTTTTGAGCCTCTGCCATTGGAGTGCTAGCTTTGCATGTCTAGGCCCAGAAAGTGTTTGACAAACCATGCAGGCATTTTTTTTCAAGGTGTAGCTGTGCAACCATTTGAAATATGGATGCGAGTCACATTATAAGGTCCGGAACAGGCCCTGGGACCACACACGATCCATACACCCGTTCCATACCTTTGTTCCATACCTCCGTTCCATACCTTTGTTCCATACCC
>BGPT01004161.1:3545-16474 GCA_003297045.1 Symbiodinium sp. clade C Y103
TAACCAATTAAGGTTCCAACATGACCAATTAAGGTCCCAGCTCAAGCACAGACAACCTGAAAATTGATCGTCCATTTTATGTTGCCCTCAGATTGTTGGACTTTTTCCCATTGGAGACATTGGTCTCCCCTTTTTCGATGCCAACTGGGTATCATCATTGGGCAAATGCCAGCAGAGCAAGTCAGGTGATAAGCACATCTTACTCCACAAAGACCCAAAGATGATATCCAAATCTGAGTCCATCATTTCCACATATCCACACATTCACACATTCACATGTAGAAACATGAAACTGATTTCACAGAGTTTGTAACTGAAACCAAACTAAAAACAAAAACATGTTGTTTGTGAAGTTTCAAACCGTTTTACCACCCTGCGCACATAGCACAGCATCCCAAGAAAGAAATCCGCCAGGAGTTATAAACTCCAACGATCAGATTATTTCAAAAATTAAAATCAANCGTTTTACCACCCTGCGCACATAGCACAGCATCCCAAGAAAGAAATCCGCCAGGAGTTATAAACTCCAACGATCAGATTATTTCAAAAATTAAAATCAAAAATCGGACGCATCGAAACAAACCTCGCACAACGGACGGCTTTGCAGCATTCATATTATTCCTTTTTCTGTTGACTTATTTTGGCGTCGGGGGTGAACATCCAGTTGATCGACAAAGTAGTTCAGTCGGTCAATTCTTTTCTCATCACTTCCACTTAACTCACGTGGAACCAAGAAGTTACAGGTTGGTATTTTCAGCACCAACCTTTTTGGGATCCAACAAAACGTTCAAGTTGGCTTGTTCCTTCCCCNCACTTAACTCACGTGGAACCAAGAAGTTACAGGTTGGTATTTTCAGCACCAACCTTTTTGGGATCCAACAAAACGTTCAAGTTGGCTTGTTCCTTCCCCTAGCCTGTCAGCCAACTAGTCAAGCTCAGCCTCAAAGCGCACCACCTCAGCTAACTGCGGATCGAAATGATCTCTCATCAGAAAACTCAGGAGCCCAGCGGGCAACTCGATCGTTCCACAATCCTTCGCATCCAGAAGTCTGCATAGTTCGTCAGGTTTCTTCCTTGATGGAAGATCTGATGGATTTGAAGGTGAAGGCACTCTTTCCATCCAAGCTGAAAATGGGGCTTGGGTGTCAACTATCGAAATGGTGCACAAAAGCAAAAACATGGCCGTCGATGGACTGCTCCGTTTTATCAAACCTAATCTGCAAGCTTCATTGTCAATGAAGCAAATACCACTCCTCATGGCCCAGGTTTTTCTGCAAGCCCATCTGACGCACAAATAAGCATACATCTCAACTTCACAAATGACTTGGTCTCCAACCGTCTTCAACCAAAATTCGAGGAGGGGCATAGGGACAGTTCCATGGAATACTTCTCGAGAACCAGTTGCAGGATCAAGAATCAAAGCTCCCCATGTCCCCTCCTTGGCTTCGAATGCACCGTCCGTGTAAACAATGATTGGTTGCAGATCTCTGTCCATGGCAATGGATCGTGGCCTCGATGCATCCACCAAAAATTCAATCAAATTGCACATCTCATTTGTAGCCTCAGCAGGGAAAGATCCCGCACTCAGCCATTTGGACAAAGCGTGAGTTGCAGGCTTCAGTGCGTGACCTAACACGAAGCCCCCGCAAAAGTTGAGAATGCCAGCCAAAGAAGCAGCCGCAGATCTAGCGCCGCTCTCGAGTTTCCGAAGTTCATCTGTCAAAGCTTTAATCCTATCGCGTCGACCCGGCTTGTTTTGGACAGTCAGCCGCCCTTCCCAAAGATCCGCCAGATTGTATTGTATCCCCAGCGCTTGCATTTCCAAAGAGAAGTCCGTAGCTTTCTTGCCAGTCACAGCATGTTTCCATCCCAGTATGTTGAAAAACGTGTCCAAAACTCGGGCTGTCAAAGGAGTCAAAGGTTCAACCTCAAAACAAGGGAAATCGTCATAGAATACACAGGTAAGGATATGTAGTCCATGTACAAGCAAATGCCATATAGCTCGGGATATCTTGTTGAAGGCAAATACAGATGCAGATGCCCCAAAAGGCAAAGACTGGGTCGTGTACAGGCGCCACTCCCCATCATCCTTCTTGTATCCCAGCACCCCATGCTTCAAGGATTCTTCTGCGATAGCCACTTGCTTGTAGGCTTTGGACAGATCCACACAACGACCCATCAGCGCAGGCCGACCGCTCAAGGATTCGTGCCAGCTTCCTTTCAAGACCGTGCCATCTGACATAGGCACAATCACTTCGTGCTGGTCACCCACAACCCACATGAAAAATCTCAGGAAACCAATGACAAAATCAGTGTCGTGAAGGGCAAGATAAGAAGAAGAAGAAAATGCTGCATTCACACCGCTGTCCCTGTAGTTGTCGATTATCCGGATCTTTCTCTCCTCCCCTTGATACAAAGCAAACCTTTTGGAGAGACTCCATTCTGCAGACCCCACCACTGTCGCAATCTCGTCATGCGAAAAAGGGCCAGACAAGAAACCAGCCTCAACTTCAGCTAAACTCTCAGCTTCAAGGTCAGGACCCTGTAGGCGCTCCTCTTCAGAAACTGCCTTGCTCATAGTTGCCCTTCTACGCCAAATCGATTGGTGGTCCAATTGTTGGGGAGTCAGCATTGCCGGACGAAACTTTTTGAAATACAGCGGAGACTCAGGCTCTTCTCCAGTGAGGCTCACTCCTCTCTCCATGACATTGCACACTTCCATATCCGGAAAACCAGTCTCTTCTAACAGTCGTCTGAATAAACAACATGCCTCGGCATAGTTTGCCTCAGTTCAGCTTCTTGTCCCGCCATCGCCTTCTTGGTTTCCAGCATATGAGTCAAGTATGCAGTACGTTTCTGCGCCAGAGCATGCAGACCCTGGGTGCAAAGAAGAAAAATGTTGTATCTCAAGCCGTCCGGGACCAGTGTAAACTGAGATGCAGGATGTTGTAAACGCATTGCAAGGTTCACATGCTCTTCTGGCGAAAAGTAAAACCCAATCTTGTACATCTTTTCACATTCATTGGACATTGTTTCATCATTGTCACAGTCAGCACCTTTGTCATCGTCCCCCATCCGCCAAGGTGTCTGTAGAATTTTGCAAGGAGGAGCGGTAGGTGCTGCAGGAAGCCAATCCACCGACGCATACTCAGGAATCAAAGGCAGCTGTTGCTTATGTTGAAGACCCGCTTGTTGGAGAAGGTTCAAACGAAACTGTTTCCATGTATTTTGCAAAAAGGTCGGTGGCAACCGCTGAATCACACAATCAACCATGCGTTGAACAAGCAATTTTGGGTAAATGGCCTCATCGGCTGTGTCAAACTTCCAAGTGCCGTGCAGTTTTCTCACACCCCAAGGGGCGTGGGAGTGCGATTGATCACATCTGATCGCCAAAATGTCAAAAACCTGTGGTGATGCTTTGAGCTTGGTTGCTTTTGGATAGGCTCCGCCATGCATGCAAGCGTCAAACGTAATGTCTGACAAAGAAAAATACCACTGCTGATAAGCTGGATTCGAGCGTTGTTTGACCAATGCTGCAAGCAAAGCCCAAAGCCATGATCGCTCTGGGTTTTCAACTGAAATGTAGATGCCCAGCAAAAAGCATGAGAATAATAAAATTTCAGCTGTGATGTACACCTGGTTGGCAGCATCAACGCGTCGAGATTCAGCCTGAGTGAGATTAGGTAGCCCGAACAAATGGTCTGGACCACGCAATGGGCGAGGGTTAGGAGCCCCCGCCTGTCTGAGCACCTGACTGACAGGTCGCTCCCGGGCACGAGAGCAGGTCCCACACGGGAGACCCATGTGACACCATGATGGTCGTACCGTTTCAAAAAGCATGGGCAAAAGTTGCCTCGAGTCAGGATGTGCCAGGTCAATCACCAAAATGGCTGCTGCAGCACGAAACCTGTTGTGAGAATGGTCAATTGGAAAAACTTGGAAACCCTTCTTTTGAGCTTCTGCGGAAAGAACTGCACTGCCAGCACAAATTTCCACCATCACTGCAACACCTTGAGGTGAAGATGGTGTAGCATCAGGCTGCGACGGTCAGTGACTGCACTCAATGTATGGCCGCTTCTGATTGCAACCTTTATAGTAGCAAATATGAAGCCCCATGTTGCATGAAGAACTTTTCTGCCTCTTGCAAGTTCCATTGTTGTAGTGCAAGCAAATGAACTTCCCCGTCTCAGTTTTGGAGATGCAGTTTGGTGGTAGTGAGTTCAGCAAGTCTTTCACAGTCTTGCCGCCATTCGCAGATGTACGCCTCTGCTTCGTCTTGGGATTCGGCTTGGGCCCAGCACTGTCATCAGCTGGTCTTTTGGGCCCAGGATTCTGCTTGGGCGTCGCAGGCTGAGGCTTGGACGGTTGTGCAGCTGAAGATCCCGGCAAAGGCGTCATGAAGCATAGAATCTGAGGGCTCTCACGCAGCTTGTCAATCAACTTGTCCAAAGGCGGATCTTCTCCTGTCGCAACTCTCAAGGTCCCCCGACTGTCCTGAGACATTAGGGACCACAGCTCCTTGTCCGCATTCAAAACTTGCTGCATAGTGACATATTTGTGGCCACTTGGAGGTGATCTCATGGTAGCATTCATCATCTGATTGTGCCACTCTTCTAATTTTTTAAACGAACAAAGCCCTGCTTGGTCACAGGCCAAGGCCTTCCTGGTCAAAGCTTGCCGTAAACGAAGTTCCCCCGAAGTGTCACAAGAAAGATCGCTGGCACGTTTCGAAACCTTCAAGTTTCCATGTGAATCGAATGATACCTGCTGCTCAGTCTTTTGGTTCTGGATTTCATCATGCCTTGACAAACACTTTTCAGGAGGTATGTATTGCAAAACTCCGTCCTCAATCATTGCATGTGCTTTGTCAGTCAAGCAGTGAGCTGGCTCCAAAAACTGATCGAAAACCAAACCAGGCAAGTCCTTCTTCTGCTTCTCGACTCGTACCATCCTTTCAGCCAAAGGTAAAGCCTTGGGAGTGTCTAATGGCGTCTTCTTGACTCTTTCTTCTAATTCAGTCATGGCAATAGTGTAGGACTCAAACCAAAGCTGTCTGAAAGAGATCATGTTGACTGGTGAAATCTCCGCCCCCAACAGGTCTTCCAATGCCTTCTTGAGTTTCGAATCATCGCCCGATGCAGGGTTGACTGCACAAACGTAAGCCAGTTTGCTGAAACTACTAAGACCTGCAGCTACTAGTTTGTCAACTGTTGCAGCTTCGATCCCAATCTCCAGCGCCCTAGCTTTGAAGCTAGCTTTGGATTCCATTGGCCCCGCACAAGTGACGCGTCAAGATGACTAGCCAAATTCAGAACATCATTGCATTCTTTGTGACAAGCATTTGACTGAGTAACATGTGCAAAGTCCGAAAAAGTTATGGGAGTCTGTCGGCAATAAACTTGGCTGCTAAGCTGATTCACCAACTCGAAATCAGAGTTGCAAAAATGAATGCTTTCAGTTTCATCGGATTCAAATTGGTAATGATCACCTTGGATATATTCTTCCAAGCCAAAAAGGGCTTTTTGTTCATGAAATTCTCTCTGAACATGCCCGCATCAAATTTCAGAAAAATAACGTGCTCACGAATTGGCAAACCTCATACCTGTAACATGACACATGCAAGCAAATGGATTCAACTGCACTGTGGACATGTCACAAGTCTGAAGACTGCAAATCACAGAAAGAAAATTCAACAGGATAACCGCATCATCATGTCAATTTGTTTCAAGTGTGCATCACCGCAATCGAATCACGACATCGAAATCAAATGTCCAAAAATTGCAAACATGTGGTGTGAAATGCGCAAACCCAGCACACGATTTCACAAGCACCATGGTGTTCCAATTTTCCTGTTGGTTTCAGATTTGAATCCCTGCAAATTACCCAGGGCCAGATGTTCCCGGGGCCTCTGAAATTGGTAGGTTTGGCCCCCGATAAAAAGCTGGGGGAGCCAGACAGGCCCCCGAAAATTATCCAGGGCCTACTGCCCCTGGGGCCATTGGAAATACATGGTTTGGCCCCCGATAAATTAGGAGGTGAAGCCAACAGGAAATTTACTACCATGGTGCCAGACGAAAATGAGGGCAAGTCGATTCAACTGATTATCTTGGCACTTGACGTTTCGAAAGAAAACTCATGACGAAAACTGCATCCCATTTTTCATTTGATACTGCCGTCAAATCACAAGCCGCTCACAGCCCTGCATTGTTCGCAGAACTCTAGTTGGCCGGCCCCTCCGAAAGAGTTCTCTAGAGGGACCATGTTGCTGGAAATTTTCCTCCCGCAAGACAGCTTCTCAACATCAGCAATCATGTGAACGATCCCTGACAAGCGATGTTGGACACAGCATGAAGGGTCAAGAGCAGGAAATGGATGGCGGCCATCATGCCCTAGTTTTTCACTAGGAAGAGCTATGGGACGGTCGACAACTGCTTCAGCGTCCTCAACATCAGATTCTGCCAGTTGCGCAGCACGATTCATCTCCTCAGAGTTGAACCACTCGTCCGTCTCCTCCTCAACGTGAGACCGTTCTGCAATGGTCTTCGGGTCAATGACGGCCCCAGTTGCTTGAGAGATACGTTCGGCTCTCGGCAAGTCAGGGTCGAACAGCCCCTTCTTTATAGCTTCGACGACCATACGCAGCTTAATGAGTGATGCCACCAATGCGTCCCTGGCATATGTCGTAGCCATCTTTCCCTCCTCAGACTCATGATGTCCAAGCCACAACCTCTCCTGAAGAGACATGTTACCTGCCTTTGACACCCATGACAGGCAAGTGGCTTTGAGAGAATGAGAACTGTAGGAATTTGCACTCTGAGGATCCATGCCCAACATCACCAGAACGTCCTTTGTCCAGTAACTGCCTTCAGCTGTCGTCATGCGTCTGTTCAGCCAGACTTCAGCACAATGTGAGTCTGCACTCATCAGGTGACCCATGGCATCAGCTCCAGAAGCTTTGCGGGCTTCTTTCCATGCCATAGCCCAACTGCTTTCATCTAAGCCACACCCCAATGCAATGAGCGGCAGAAGAATTGCTTTCCTCTCACCAGTAGCCGTTTTGTAGCTGCTGAGAGAGATCTCCACCAACGTCATGTCAGAAGATGCAGCTGCCTGAAAACTCAAGTCCTTTGGGTCACCTTTCGAAGCATCACCAAAACGCGCACAGCTGTAAATGCAGAACAAAAGAAAACCGACTATTGTTCTCAGTCTGTTGTCTCGGCTGGTTTGCATGAAGCGCTCCATTCTGTAGACATAATCCGCCGGCAGTGGTGGCGCTTGTACCAATTTCCGTTTAGCTGCAAACATCACGTTCACGACCCCTCTGACCCTGCCAGAAGCCAATGGAGCCTGTTGGCCAGCATCGACCCCAAACATAAATTTGAAGAATGACCAGGCCTGCAGTAAACTTGCACCTGCAGTCGCACCAGCTCCCTCTTGTTTCAAGTGGCAGAGATACCTGAAAAAATCAGGTTCATCCGGACACAGAGGCCTTTTGTGGCAGTCGCTCACCAGAAATTGTGCAAACTTGTTGTAATCTGTCACCCTCTTCACCACAGTGCCCACAGCTTTACTGGAAATACTGTCACGTAAAGAACGTTGCAAATCGTCCTCAGCGACTAGGGATCCAGCTTTGGTCAGAAGAGCTCGTCCCAGCTGTGAGTCTGCAGGATGATACAAAAGAATATTCCTAAGCTTCCTCAAAGCACCAGCTAACAACGCATCGTCACTCTGCGCAAACTTTGCAGCTAGCAGTCTCTTGCTTGCAAACGGTCTCTCAGCAGCCCATTGACTCCGCTCGTCCTCCACCATCTGTTCAATGGGGTGGAATGCCGGTTTGTCAAATCTTCCAAGAATTGGCAGCTTGAAAAACTCTGCAGGTTTGGCCATGTTCCAGAACTGCTTATGGGGTAAACTGTCCCACGGCATCTTCAGGGATTCTCTACGCTGTAGTCTCAAAATTGCATCAGTGAGTTGAGTCTGAACCCTGCCACCAACATCAAACCGCTGGTTGCACTCGTCTGCAATTGCCTCCACCGATGCAGAGAACATCAACTGAGCCCCATGCCTTGGGTTGACCCCACTCGTAGTAGAAGGTGTACTACCTGTTTCAACAGTCTTTCTCCTCTTGGGAACTTCCTCCAACTCAGGCGGATGATCCAAAATTGTTGAAAGGTTCTGCAAAAACTTTGGAGGAGTCAAACCTTGCTGTTCTGTTGATTGCCAGTCGTCTGTCGTTTGCTCAACATCAAAAGCACCAGTTAACAATTCTAAGTTAGCTTCCGTCCCTTCCCCTGTCTCTTGAAGCGGCGACGTAGGAGAATCCAGGTCACTCACGCCAGAAGCATCCAAAGAATCCATGCTGCACCAAAAATGAAACCACAGCAAAACTGGAAACAGCAAGAAGTAGAATACCAACTGCTGGAATGATGAGCCAAAGGTTGAAAGGCCAACTGTCCCCGATCAGCTACACTGAGTCTACGGCGCATACTCTGACACCTCAGAACTGCTGGAACTTGGATCGGATAAATCACCTGGATCAGAAATGGGTCCAAAGGCTATTGCGACCCTCGGTGTGTCGACTTCCCTGACAGGAACGCAGCTCAAAAATGAAGCCACAGAAGTACAGCACCACTGATACCACTGGTAAGGATCCAAGAAGGTCAAAATGCAGGTTCGAACGGGTGCACTGGTATACTGAAAGAAGGTCAGCTCCAGACCAGGCCGCAGACGCCAGCGACGTCTCAAAGTGAATGCAGGATAATCCCTATGAAAGAACGTTCGGGAATGCATGCACTGAACAAAAATTCACCTTTGGAATTTGTAGCTGATCTTGAGAACAAAATGTCGGACATCTCAAAATCAATTGGTGATCCCAAATTCAAGGTGATGATCACTTCAAGATTTGGGATTCAGTGCATGAAACACAAAAGCAGTTTCACAAGTTTTAGTAAAACATGTTGTTTGAAAGTTTTCAGTTTGGATTGTTTGCAGCACAGCTCACGCCACAACAGATTCCAAACAAACAATTCGATATTCGAAAGCGCAGCGCGTGTAGCTGACATATAATCTGACCAGCCAACGCAGCCACACAAAATATAAATAGCAACAGTGCGCCATCGTTGCCATATAGCATGCACTATGCGCGTGCGTTACGCATGCTTCACCAGGGTGACAAAAACAGCGGGATCTGCAAGCAGAACCCTAACNAGTGCGCCATCGTTGCCATATAGCATGCACTATGCGCGTGCGTTACGCATGCTTCACCAGGGTGACAAAAACAGCGGGATCTGCAAGCAGAACCCTAACATTCATCTTTTGTCATCTCCATCTCACCTTAGTAAGGGGAACCAACTTCACAACACCTCTCCGGACGTGTGTGTTGTTGGAGTAATTGGGAAGGGATAGANGGGATAGACCCCCAAAGGGAGCTCATCTGCCTCTCCGGACGCTGGGTGAGTGACCCTAAACCCCAAACATAGGATCATCCAAACAATCCACAAATCAAAGCAAACCACGTTTTCGTTTTGCGTTTGTCTGGAAGTTTGGCTTCTGAAACTTCTGTGGCTCAAACCAAATGGAGGTTTGACTTCTGAAACTTCAAGTATCTTGGAAGTGTCTTCAACTAAACTTCAAAGGTTATCAGCCCAAAAACCTTGGTAGCCTGGAGCAATCTTGGTTGCCAAGACTCCTGCCCGATGGCACGACCCCCTTCTTGGTAGCTGAGCTAAGCTTTGGACTCCACTTTCTCCAAGACACTTCAAAAGGACGTTCAAGAAGTATCCAAGATACATCAACTAAGTTTTGGACATTTCTGGAATCCAAATTGATCCAAGTGATCAGCAGCACAGCTCTCAAGAGATCCACAAAACACCAAAACAGAAGAGCACACCAAGACGACCACAAGACTTGAACGATCCAAAGACTGACAAACCAGTTCAAAGATTCCACAACTTCCCAAGTNAACACCAAAACAGAAGAGCACACCAAGACGACCACAAGACTTGAACGATCCAAAGACTGACAAACCAGTTCAAAGATTCCACAACTTCCCAAGTCAAGTGCAAGACAATTCCAAAGATCCACAATTGATACAACTAACAACATGTTATGCTCCTCAGCTGTGGTGATCTTTTCTGATTTATTTCATATGACCTGAGGCCNGGAAGATACCTATTCTCTCAAGATGGCTCAATCTATACACTCCATCTAAAAGTGAACCTCGAGGTATTCACAGCCCTCTCTCAGAAGCATCTCATCATCTCATACAGGACAGTGGATCACAGCCAAGAACAAATTGACTCCACTAGATCAGACGACGGTATGAGTTGTCATCNCTCAGAAGCATCTCATCATCTCATACAGGACAGTGGATCACAGCCAAGAACAAATTGACTCCACTAGATCAGACGACGGTATGAGTTGTCATCACACCAGATGTATCCAGAGTTCGATCGAAGAGCATCGTCAAAACGCCTGGTAGGAGAAGCTTGCCTCTGCACTACACTTCCATCTGGCTGTCGAACTTGCAACACAATGGGGTTCCGAGGCACAGCAGGGGCTGGTGCCGGACTAGTCGGCGGTGGCGGCACATATGAACTTGCCATAGGCCCGATAGTAGCACCACATGGCAGCACTTGTGCTGGAGGAGGAATAGCTGATGCAGCAGCTCCGAGAACCCATACCCACGGAAGCTACTCCAACAGTTGGAGTCATAGGGGTACCCGCTGGTGCAGTACCAGGCCCTGATCCTCTGGCATAGCCATCTGCTATTTGGCCTTGGATGGCCAAAAGGACATCGGAAAATTGTTTNCCGCTGGTGCAGTACCAGGCCCTGATCCTCTGGCATAGCCATCTGCTATTTGGCCTTGGATGGCCAAAAGGACATCGGAAAATTGTTTGTCCCTCTCTGTGGCCTGGACCCCTTGTTTCTCCAGGTTTTCAACCAGCTTTGTCATAGAGGTATTCAACTTCCCGGTATTGGTGGCCAGTTGTTGCAAAAGGGATTTGCANACTCCGGCCGCCGGTAAGCTGCCATGCCATCCCCTTGATGTGACCAGCAGACTGGTTAATGGCCGCCAACGCGTAGCGTTGGCAAGACTCTGAGTGATATGCCAGGCTAGCGGTCTCGCCTAATTGTTCCTGTACCGCCTTAAGCGCCTGTGATTGGCGCGCGGTATACTCCAGGGAGCTCTGGCAAAGTCTCAGCATTTTCAGCGTGATATCAGCGTCACTCATCCCTTCGGATTCAACCTCAGCTTGCGTCATTTGACGAGGACGCTTAGCCTCTCTCTCAGTTTCCAACGCCTCTGTCACTGTCAAACTATCCGTTCCAACCTTTCCTTCGGCCTCTTGCTCCTCTGTTTCGGGCTTTGAGGAAGACGGTTCAGTAGCTTCTGGTGCCACCGCAGCAGCTATCACAGGTGCCAGTGGGGTCAAAGGTGGCATAGGTGGCAGAGGTGCCACTGGTGACATTGGAGTCTCAACTACCGTCTCAGACGGCATCTCTCCATCCGCGGCGGAACCCATTTTCCACAAACAGCAAAGAACGACCGAAAGCGCGGTTCACGGCGAATTTTTCTCAGCTTCTGACGCTGTTTTTGAGCATGGATATCAAACATCAAGAAACAAGTGCAAAAACGAACGGCTCCTAGTGCTGGTGAGTGATCTTCCGACAGCTTCAGCTCTCTCATTCGCAAAACAGATTCTCAAACTCCAAAAACGAAAACATCACTGGATTTCAAGTTCAGGTTTGTTGAAACTGATTTGTCACTGGTTTCGCAGCAAAACATGCAAAAAGAAAACGACATGTTCACAGCAACTGCAACGTGAGTGGGTGTCAGCATGTAGGCCTCCATGTGCACCTACTACCTGTTACAGTTAGACATGGAAAATTCCGAAGCGAAACTGGTCTGTCCAACATCGTCCAACAATGTCCAACAGTAATCAGAGAGACAAAGACGTACCGAAGAAAACGACGAAAATAAGAACTCCCAAAGGAGTACAAAAGGACTCGCACAAAAGGTCGCAGACCCACAAGACGGACCACAGACATCTTCCAAATCCGACCTGATGATCTACGCANAGATGCGAATTCCTTAGCAAAATGCCGTTCATCCACAAGCGAAAAACAAAAGTCCTTAGCAAAGTGCCTTAGCAGGACAGCTTGTGTTCATGCAAAAAGGTCGAAAAATCCTCAACTTTCACTAGATTTGGGGGTATGCAGCTCCGACCCAGAAAATCGAAACGAAATCGCGTACTCCCCTTCTTCGGAGTGCAATGCCGACAAACAAGTGCGTANTTTCACTAGATTTGGGGGTATGCAGCTCCGACCCAGAAAATCGAAACGAAATCGCGTACTCCCCTTCTTCGGAGTGCAATGCCGACAAACAAGTGCGTAGCCAAGACAATTGTGAAGTATTCAATCCTGGGATGAGGCCAACTTCCTTTTCCAAATGGAGTAACATCAAAGCAGTTTTAAAACTCTCAGTTAAACCATCGGAAGGGTTGAGTAAGCCTTCCACATGCTCAAGGATCAAACGTTTCTTCTGCACGAGAAACTGCAGAAACTTGGCTCGCAACTCTATNGTTGAGTAAGCCTTCCACATGCTCAAGGATCAAACGTTTCTTCTGCACGAGAAACTGCAGAAACTTGGCTCGCAACTCTATGTGCCGGACCCTCCGCAAAAGTCCTTGCATTTGCTATTGAGATTGCTGCCTTGGCGTCATTCCGCAAGAGCAGGGAATACGATCCTGTCAACTTCAGCGGTCTGCCTAGGGCGTCAAGCTCAATGCCTGCAAGGATTGTCTCCAAAAGTAGTGCTACAGCGATTAATTCCTTTGAATTTTCCACTAAAGAGTAAAGTTCAGCTTCTGCCGAACTCAACGCTGGCACCTCTTGCTTTCTGGAAAACACTTTGACACAACACCCG